>OMKP01090640.1:0-12035 GCA_900302375.1 Bathygadus melanobranchus | reverse complement strand
GGTCAGTTCATTTTCCAAATAAGTCACATTCCGTATCCAACATGAAAAAGATGATCCGAACTACTATAATCAGCACTCATGTGGTGAATAAGGTAAGGAGATATGACTGAATGGGTGGTAGGCTTTCAGAGCAGAGCAGTTGGTGAAGGACACAACTCTTTGTTCTCTTGCTTCAAACAAAACATGCACTTCCATTATTATGGATAAATAAGACCCACCTATTCAGAGTCCACCTGGACTCTGAATAGCTTCACCTCCTACCCACCTTTCCTCCCCAACCCTCTCCCTCCTACCTGATCAATACTTAAACCCCACCCCTCCTGGATCCTTAGCACTTCCATATTTGTATGTCTTGGCTCTTTGCAGGATCTTGTACGCTGGTATGTCCCGGGACTTATATATAAATACATTTAAATATAACTTTTTATCCTGGCTACCTGCTGTTGTACAGTAAGGAGCCAACCTAGCAACTGTAAGCTTGTAGAATTGTTCTATTGACCTGGCAACCAGGAATGCTTGAAACTTGTTCTGTTCTAATTGCACTCTACCTTCAGCGATATATTGTTGTCTCCCTCTTTCGACAAATGTGTTACTTTTTTGTAAGTCGCTTTGGATAAAAGCGTCTGCCAAATGCCCTAAATGTAAATGTAAATGTCATAAATAGCATATGTATATCTACTATGCGCCAAACAAAAGATGCTAATTGCACGCCTTCACACCTCCACAATATCCTCTGATGAAGAGACGGGATCATATGTTCCCACACTTGGCCCTTCACGTGGATACATTTGGATTACTGCACTCGGACAATACACAATAACAGTATGCAAAGACGAGGATCACCGTTAAAACGCACAGTGTATCTGCTAGTAGCTATTAAACAATATTCGATGTGAATCGATATGTGGAAGTGAGCTACAGCTATGCATCTAAAGTCCCCTGTCAACCATCAAGGTACAGCCTGCGGTTGTAGGCTGGGGTTCAACTTTCCGAACACTTGTTTTTGAAAGGACGTCGTCAGCATACGATGTCATTTCACCATGGCGGCACTCCTGTTTGACGTCCGCTCCTCTTTTTAAATTGCTTTCCGTAAAACACAGTAAGCTATCTTACCCATCCGCACTATGAGAGTTCACATCTTTGAAACAATACTTTGACAAACACCATATTCATGTTTGCATATACATTTCTTTTTAATTTCTTCACTACTCAATGATTTATTGCACCTTTAAAGAGGGACTGAAGTGGGCTAAGTGAAGTGGGGTTTAAACGCATATAATATCCATACACATTACTACAGAAACATGTAAAACGTAATCAAAGTAATCAACAGGTAGTGAAAAGTGGCTGGAATATTGGGTTTATTTTTGTGTGACAGCAATTGGAGTAATGAGTCACCATCTATGTCAGCAGGTAGTCTGATCAGAATAAAACTAAAACGTGGCCCATGATATGTGTTCTGTTGACCAACTGGTTAATTAATAGTTTTAGCACTAGAATAATCATAGCCTTAGGTGTGAATTACAGTATTTTGTATTTCTGATTGTCTGCAAAAGGTCAACATGTAAATGTAATGTAAAAAGCTGACAGATTGATATTATTTACCCCTCCAAATGTGCCAGTTTGAATTACAGTCTAGATGTAATAGGCATATATTCTGGTTCCTAATTATTCATATATAACATACTAGTTTTATTTAAAATCCTGGGGATGAGATTGTATTGCTGTAGACATACAGTGTACTACTCTCCATGCAAAACTGCTATATCACACTCCTCCTACAACCTCTCTGTGGCCTACCATACGTTGTGATTTGGCATGATTACATGAACATCTGTAATATCAGACACAATATGATTCACAATATGACAATATGGCCGCATGTCAGCACTTTGCAAAAACCATAACATTGCTCTTTGTGGGAATTTGGCAGGATCACTAACGTTTTGACTGCAAGTCGAAAGGTTAATTGTTCGAACACCACCTTAACAATTATGCCTAACTTTCGGCATAATTGAATGATATTTATATGAAAAACGAATCACTCAGTCGCTGTGGATAAAAGCATCTGCTAATATGAATAGTATATGTTTATTTATCTATCCACGGCGCGTAGAAATGATTGCTTTAAATGGCTTTGCAACATGTGTGCATCGCATGTAGGCCTATGTTGTAGGGACACAACATTGCGAGTCAGTCTGCAGCGGCGGCCCTAACATCCGAACCAGACTGACGCAGGGTCTGCACAATATGACGCAACATTCTAGACGAGCAGACACATCACATGTGTGTTACGTTCACCACGGTGCACTTAGTAGTGTCGACGAGCCGATACACGCCATGCTATACACATTACCCTACAAACTCCGGGGTTAACATAGAGATGGTAAGCAATGTACTAACAAGAAGCCACTACTTGTTTCTTCCGTCAAACACTCACTTTCTGAACTTGGTCATGATGGAGTTCCGTGAATTGATAAGCCAGCTGATGCGACGCTATCATCTTCGATGTTGTTTTTTGTTTTTGTTCACTGTGATAGCCAACGATATTTAAAGTCGCCTGAAGCTTTGTTTTTGGCGTGCAAGATGCCGTAGTTACGTCAGTTTGAACTTGAAGTGATGCTGGTTAAGCTACTGCGCAACCATCAGAAACTTCTTCCTCGTCGTCGCGGTAATTTGAGTTGGTCGCCTGGCTACGTCACGCCCTGTTGTAGCTCGCGATTGGCTACCGGGGAGCAGCCCGTCCGATCAATACACGGGCGAATAAAGGAGGAAAACTGGGGGAACGGGGGAAATTACTTTGAGCTCCGTGGTCCCCTACCGGGAGAAAATTACGTTAACATTAAAATGACACGAACACATGCTGCTGTGTTAAGCACAGCTGACGTTTACCGAACTCCCCCAATGGTGGCTGATATCCTGTTACATTAGAAAGCGAAATACACGTCGGTCCGTATAAACCTCTAAACATCTCTGATGTTATGCAAATGAAATATGTTGAAGAACGATTCAACGATACCTTGTTGGCCACACATTCTCGTGATAATGGGTCGATAGCCATATCCATGCCCCTTGTTAAAAGTAAACGGGAAGTGCGTTGCTGTTGGACGTCGTACAGTAACTCGTCTGGCAAGTCCACACAAACGTCGACGTCAGGTGTCCCACGTACGTAGTGTGGGTGTGCGTGTGGGTGTGTGAACGTTATTAAGCTTTTATTATCAGGCCTTCCGTTGAGCTCATATAGCCTACGTTACCGTGTCGTGTTTGTAACCGACACCGTAATAGCTCAGAATGGCTTAAAATCTGTTGTCCGTATAGATTGTCAACTTCCATATAGTATGGAAGTTGACATACTTGTGTTGAATACAACGATGCCAATTTCAGTCACTCGGGTTTAATGATTGTACAACCATTACACACACACACACACATACACACACGCGCGCGTCCGTCTGTCACTTTGAAGAGGCCTCGATAGAGTCGGGGAGAGAGGAGAAACGCACGCGCACACCTCCCCATACACACGCGCACACATCTGATAATTAGACACCCTGACGCAGGTGTGACTTTTTTTTCCCCCTCGCTTGCTTGTGTCTGTGAGAAATCCGCAATCCATAAACACTCGCAGCATCATCTTCAGGCCGTATTAAGATGAAGGTTCCGGAGGCAGAGCTCATGAGTGATATACTGATGCGTGTGAGAGGCGAGGCGGTGCTACCTGATCACAGTAGCATCGCCAAGTTCAAGCGGGGGAAAGACGGCTTGTATGTGGTCGCCGAGGACTACAGTGAAATTGTGAAGAAAAGGGAAATGGTGAATGCCAAAGAGCGTCTGCGAGTAAGTGTGTGACTTACGTCAAACGCTTTTCCGTTGTGGAGATAAGTGCTTCCTCACCCACAACAACACTGCAATCACAGAGACGTGTTTTATTCATATGGAAACTTGCTTCTAAAAATCCAAGTGTTTGAAATACTTCAGTTTTTCTTCTTCCTGCGCCGTCTTGGTTTAGTATGTTGTTCTTTTTTAAAACCCATAGATCAGGAATTTGAACACCATGTTCTCCCGCTTGAAGCGCATGGTGCCCCTCATGCGCCCCGACCACAAGCCCAGCAAAGTGGACACACTCAAGGCTGCCTCCGAATACATCCGATTGCTAGTTGCCGTGCTGCAGGATACTGAAAAGGTAAATGTTACATTTATCAGACCTTTAACAAGTGGCCTCTATTGTGTTTGTGAAAGGCTCTGTTGCTCTAGCTGACTATTATTGGTGTATGCTGCGTATCTTCTGCAGGGAGATGCCACCGGGACTGACTTTCTAAAGAACGCTATTGGTTATGGTAATGCAGAGGCCATTAGTGGCTTGTGGAGAGAGGATGATGTAAGTCTTCTGTTTTGATTGCTTTAAAGATAATTTGTAATATGTTTGAGGCATGAATATTTCACAAAAGAAGCGATTCAAAAGGTGGTAATGTGAAATATCAGTGTATAAAGTTCTATCTTATCTATCTTATCTTATCTTATCTTAAAATGAATTCACAACGCATATTGCATAACAATTGGCCTAGACACTAAATAAGCCAGTTGTTTACCAAACATTCATCAACATCTTACATTGTTGCACCTCTGCCAACCCACACTTTAATTAGTTCAATGTACCAGTGATTTGCCTAGTAGTAGTAGTTTGCTTGTAGCTACAAATCAATAGGCTGTATGTTTGTATATATGGGACAAACACAAATCGCCCAAATCTGGTCCCGACCTCAAAGCACGTCTTATATTGTATTGATAATATTATATATTGTCTTCCCGGCAGTTATTGGACAGCATGTCAGAGGTGAGCATGGCAGAGGGATTCACGCTGACCGTGCCTGTCGGCGACTTCGGGGGAGAGGACGGCGAGTTAAATGGACTGGTGCTGCAACACTGTGTGGTGCCCACATACCAATTCATCATCCAGATAGCACCCGAGCAGCCCATGGTAACTTTCTACCCTCTAGTGGCATCACAAGTTGGAGTATCCACCCAGATCTATGATAGAGTGGGTAGGGGTCCTCTATCGTCTTGGTATGTCTTCTATGATCGTCTATGCCTTTTTGTGTAATTCAGAAGTTTAAAATCCTATGTTTTTGCTGGTCTCAGCCAACCAGTTTGTGAACGTTCTACTGTTTTTTTATAATTTTTTTGTGACGATGAAGTGCCTTTTCAGAGGCACTTTAACGAAGGCACCACGAAGGTACGCTAAAGCCAAGGAATGTTTGGATGTGTGGTGCTCCGTCTGGATTGATGTGGGCGATACAGCCAATAAGAGAGGGTTAAGCTTCTCGGACACTTATCATACAATTGCCACGTTGTGTGGCACGTTTCATATACAATTATAACGCTCATTCTCAACTACGCATACTAGCTAAGTTTTACAAAGCTGGCATGGGTTGTAAACGTGGGGATAATACCTACTCCCTCCTTCCTAGGATTCTCTGCCCAAACCCTTTTTTTAAATGTCCTTGTGTTTTCACAGTGAAGTGAGAACAGAGGTCAGTGGTAGTGTCCACCCAGATGACAATATCTATTAAATTATTTAGGTTAATAAGGTTATAAATAGGGATGGGGATCGAGACCCGGTTCTATAAGGACCTGGTTCCAAATTTCTCAAAACCCGAAAAACAATGTCCAAGCTTATGGAGACTAGTGGGTCCTAAAACGTAGCATGTGTCGAGTCATGGCATTTAAATCACTGGTGCACAAACATACATCAGTTGTGCTGGCGTATTATTTTACTATTCTCATAGTTATACGTTATGTTGAATGGGCCCTGTATATTCCTCTTAAAATACATGCCCAGCATCAGCAGTACTTATTGAAGGCTATAGGCAAACTTAATTCTGTTCAGAAATCAAAGTCACAGACTCATAGTTAAGCAATGAAAGCAATGCCAGTTCTGTAGTGTTTGAGTTTGTCTCTTCTTTCCACCACCACAGAAGCATGGTGGCTCTAGGATAGAAACTGCCCTTCAGTCCCCAGGGTTAGGGTTAGGGTTAGGGTTAGATTGCCATTTCTTCAGAATAATTTCAACAATGACAAGTAGACTAGTCAAAAACATTTTGCACTAATCCTCCCAGCATAGACACTGGTCTATATGTGAGAATTACCCCGATATGACCCCCTTGATTAACATTTATTTTACATAGACTGCATGTTTCAATACATTGTAGTTTGTTTTTACATTGCTCCACTCTTAAAACCCCGGCAACAACCCCAGTAACAACTTGGCAATTCTTTGTGATAGGCTACCTGTAGCCACCTGTAGCCTCCTGTCATCCACTGTCAGCTCCTTGTCTTGCTGACATAGAGAGAGGGAGGTTGTCTTGGCACCATGTTGCCATGGTACCGACCTCCTCCCTGTAGTCTGACGTGTAAGTGTTGAGGCCCAAAATTGTGGGCCTCATACAAAACCATTGTTTTGTATCATTGTAAATGACTAATGCGAATGGCTCTTTTACTGCATGTCTAGAGTGCCATTGACTTTTGAATCAAATCCTGTGATTACATTTTTTTTTACAACAGACAATCCACATCCTTGCATTATTACTCCTAACAATAGACAATCAGCTGTGAAATTCATACATTTGGCAGGAATATGCTACAATTGCCAATCAAAAAGTCCCCTCTGTAAAGCTGTTTAGTGAATCAAAAGTGTAATTGTGACCCAGTACCTCTGGCTTCAAGCTGCTTCCTCAAGTATAAAGCCATCTGATTGGGTAATTCAAGGAGGTTGTGGGTCCCATGTCTTCTGTAATGTGACATTCCACACAATTTACATGATTAACATATGAATCGTTCAGTCGACAGACACAGATAGTATTGAATCGTTCAATACTGCCAAAATAGGACATCTGCCTTTTTTCTAAAGAACATGTTTTCATTGCTGAAAGAATGTTTTATTGGTTAGCTTTTTCTGACCTCTGGTTATCTAATGTATAGTTGGAATTTTAAAGTCTAAATATCTGGACTGTTGGCAGCTCTGCAGCCTTTTAAGTGAGTTAATTGGTAATGATAATGTTTGCCTTTACTCCACAGAATTCTCAATTGAGCTAAGTGGCATTTACGAGAAAAAGTTTTGAACTTGTCAGAACAGGTGAGCTTTTACAATATTTAGCTTCATTTTAAAGTCTGTACAATTATCTATTTTTCATCTGTAAATATGAACAATATAGATCAAGGCCAAATACCATCGTTGTAGTCTTAGAAATTAGACAAACAGCGCCATCGCATGGCCCAAAATGGTACTTGTCTAGAGCAGTGGTTGTCAACGGGTTGTCTTAATTGGGGCAATTTAGGGGATTGCCAGATAACTTCCGAAAATCTGGAGAACATTTTTTTGCAGCGTAACTTCAACATATGCCTGCTATTTATCACAAAATCATCAGAAAACATAATATTAAAAAATAAGGCCTGCGTCCTACATATACCAGATGAAAACCCCATGGCTATGCTACGCAACCATAGCCCAAGCATCACTGAGCAAATTCACACTGATGTATTTTTCAGAATTAAAGTATCATGTTTCTCACTCACTCTAAAATGCACACACCCACACATACAGTCTCACTCACTCACGCAACGGTATATATTACTCTTTGGAAGGCTAATTATTCAGTTGAATTCAGTTGATCACAATGCATAATGAGCTATGCATTTGTGATTAGCTCTAAATTACATCTCAATCTTGATTCATTTAGGGGCATGCCACTTCCATGGAAGAGCTTTCCAGAAGACAATGGAATTATTTAATTTCTATTATTTGATTTTAGTTTAATATTTTATGAATTTTGTTAAGCAAATTGTATATGTATTTATTTATTTTTAGAAACTGTATCCTTGGATGCCCCCAAAATAAAACGTGCACTGTGTGGATGGCTTCTGTATTGTTTGTTTGCTATCATCTGCCTATTCTGCATATTGAAAAGCTGAGTTACAGATGTATTACTCATTACACACACACATTATTATAGGTTGGTCTTGAAGCAATGTCACTGATGGTATATTATAGTTTGATTGAATGTAATACTGTAGCTTGCTGGCATAGTGCTTGTGGTTAGGTTAGGTTTGCAATACAACAATGAACACACTAATTTAAAAATGCATTGACTAAAAAGCACATTATGTATATGCGCGTGGCGACTGATGCAAAATTACATTGAATTCGAAGATATTGTTTCAGTTTAGACAGTTTTGATCCTGGAACAGCAGGTGTCGCTAATTTGCAGAACATCCTAAATAATTAAACCTTGATGTAGGCCACTCGACGTCACCTCGAAATGTTTTTTAAATCTGCGCGGAGTAGCATATACATGCGCTCAATAATCAAATTTAATTGACATATTTCTAGATATAATGTGAAGATTTATTCAGCAGTTTACTTGCAGCTCATCTCTGAGTCAGCCTTTGCGCATCTCGTCATCGGCTCAAGCGAGAGGCGCAGGTTTTGACGGTCTGCAGGCGTGGCAGTGGGCTGGTCCAGGCGCGACCATGAAAAACACCAGGCTGCATAGACTTGGCATATGAGGCCTTGGTAATAGTGTGACAAAAGAAGAATTTTCTTAAATAAATGTAATTGTGTGAGATATATATAGGTGGACCTGTTTTGCAGAATTAAGACGTGGGTGTGACGTGCACCCGCAAAGAATAACGTGCCAAGGATGCACTAAGGTAAGCACATTGCCCTTTTAAGCGTTGTTTTTAGTTAACGAGAGACCACTGCGTTTAATGTGGCATTACTGCATGGCGGCGCGTGCTGTGGGTCTATCCCTAATTAACCAATCCGTAGAATTACTGAATATCTTTATGAATTAATATTTCATTTCATTTCTGGGGGTGAAGCGTATATCCCATTCCTGTTCATACGGATGTGCACATAACACAAAAACAAGTACAACATGCAATGCATCACGATGAGCGACCCGCCATGGCCCTTATTGGCAATGCCAACCGTCCCTTGTTTAACATGGATAAGGAGAACATATATTCACATTCTAATTTAGCTCACACAAATACGATCGTCCGTAGACAATTTATTCCAATAGGCAATATCTGAATAATATTAAGTGGTAGGCTATAAGCACGCGCTTATAACTGCTTACAACGTAGCGTTTTGTGTTTTGAAAAGGTGCCTTCTAGTGTTCGATCATTGTCACGATCGCACGTTGTATGGTTTTATGGTCGTATTTATTCAGGACTACGTGTGATTTCTTGGTCATATGCTAATGCATCGTTATGCCTCGTTGGAAAACGCCATATGTGTTTGTCTTGCGCCGCTTTAAGAGCACTGCTGGTCGTCGGCAGATTGCGGGTGGCCATCAGCAGATCCGCCAGCGCCTCTCCGGTACTGATGTTGCAGCGCTGAGCCATGTTGCTAGGCAGCAGTGTAGACTGACATCGGAGGAGATAAACGGGAGACGCTCTGGGCCCATAAAATGCTCGAAATAGACTCAAAAACAATGTCCAAGTAGGCCTACAAGCCATTTTGAGTGACAATGACCATAGGATATTACATTGAATTTTTTTGTAAATGGCGTTAAGGTCTGTTGTGAGGGGCTCAGGTTTGTCCCACCAACGCCACAAGGGTCAAATTGATGCATCATTCTTTTACAGTTCCAGCCTATACAACAGGAATGTAAATGATCAGTCATGCTATGAAATTACATTGATATGAGATGTCAATGTAATTTCTCGTGAAGGAAATATGGATGGAAGGGTTGACCGTTAGGGTAATCGTTAAGGCTACTGGCTTGTGAAGGACTTTGAGACTGTAGCTGGGATATAGGGCTATATATATATATATATGAATTTGTACATTAGAAACACATAGATAGTCCTGTATATACAAGCTGACCGCCTAACGATTCATAGCCACGAGCGAACTACTACTTATGACTTAGTGTGTAGTAGAGCGATGCATTTACCCTCGCCGGGACATTGATCTTACCCACAATTTGTGGAAGGAGATGCACAAAGTTGGGGTCGCAAACATTTTCAGAGCTAGGAATGGGATCACGGGCGACAAAAGGTTGGAAACCTGCATTAATGTATATGACTCTTGGTATAGTAGTATAGTAGGTAACTCAGGCACCATGTCTGGTATCTTCTCTACTTTCCACTCAACACGTGCTACACCGCTCTTGTTAGGAGCTTACGTACTTCTTCTAATGCTGCATACGACGTTATGTTTGTGTACAATATCTAGTCTATATATATTCCCTCTGTAGGTCTTTTGTAGTTACTCCGATTAAGATTGTATGTCCTGATTGTTCTCAGCCTCACAAAGCCTGTTTTCCACACTGTTGCTATACACAAGTCATTTTAACTGAGACACAGGAGACCGTTAAAATCCATTCCCATCGCAGCCAATAAAACCTTTCAAAAGAGAAATATGGGAGTAGCTAGGGCATATACCTGAAAAGAGCTCGACACTAGACATAATCAATGTTGACTTAGTGACGAGTGGCCACGTAATTAGCATCCGCTGATTATCCATTAGGGCCTTAGTGCTAATGAAAGTGGTGCCGAAGAGGATCAATCCAGAGTTACTTATGTAATTATACTCCTGACGTCTGTCGGCTGGATGCTCAGCTCTCAGATACAGGAAAGAGGGCTGAAACAGGAGTGGGTGCATTTGCTGCGATCAATAGAATCATGCACAGGGAGAGATAATCTCCCTCGGTTTACTGTATATTGTAATGCATGTGCCGTCAGAATGTCCTGATGGAGTCCAAGCACGTTTGTGTGGGTGTGCTCCCATGTACTTCCTGGAGATACTAAACAGACCAAAGAGAGTGATGGTTTTTTGGGTTTGATATTATGCATATTGTATTTTGGTATTTGTACCAAACAGTGCGACAAGTGTATATTCCACTTTTTAGGGAACAAGTCAAAGAAACAGGCAGCCAACTGCTGTTTAGAACTACATTGTGGAATATTCCTCCTCACCCAGACACACACATGTAGGCCAATGCTTTTACCTTGTAAAATGATGCACAGGACTGTTCACCATTACTCTATTGCACATTATTTGACCCTCTAATTAAACCTAATTTCAACATGCCTTTTACTAATATTTTCCTGACTGTACACTATACATTGCGTTACAAAGCGTGTGGTATCTACAGGCACATGTTATTTACAACTCCCACCCAGGGACTACAGTTGACAATTAGCTTCTAGCTAGCTAGCTAGCAATATATGTATTGTGCACTATTCCTGTGAAATAGCTATGTAAATAAATAGAAGGACTGGTAATTCAGCCACATAACATATAGCATAGTGTATGATTGAACCATTCAGAAATGGAGAGTTTAAACGCAAGGATTAGCCTGATGGTTAGCATTGAAGGGTGTAATCCAGAGCCGTTGGGTCGTCTGCCTCTTTAAAGTGCAGCAGGAGCCCAGAGAGGAGAGGCCGGAGCCAGCAGGATGTGAGATCCTCTTTCTTCCTTGTCTCCTAGGACATACAGGGTACGGGTTGATGATGTGGCTGTCCCGGCCAGCAGGGCCCAGGAGGGGGAGGTGGTGGTGGAGTAGGTGGGTTAGGGTTAGTCAGACAACACCCCCCCCCACACACACACACCATCCACCTGTCATTGGGACCCTCCCTAGAGAGAGACACACACTCTCCATCTGCTGCCTCTCTGCAGCTGGGGTCGCTCTCTCTCTCTCTCTGTCTCTCTCTGTCTCTCTTGTCTCTCTGTCTCTCTCTCTCTCCATCTCTCTCTTGCTTGGGTTCAGCTGACTGGTTGAGGGGATCTTGAATAGGGTTGAAAAATTCCGGGAATTTTCAAAGTTGGAAACTTTCCATGGGAATTAATGGGAATATATGGGAATTAATGGGAATATATGGGAATTAACGGGAATATATGGGAATTAACGTGAATATATGGGGATTAATGGGAATATATGGGAATTTTTGGTAATTTATACTACTGTATTTACCTTGCACCTTTACAGACATAAATATAAACATTTTGCTTTGTCATAAGCACCCAT
>OMKP01090632.1:0-16054 GCA_900302375.1 Bathygadus melanobranchus | reverse complement strand
GTTACAGTTGTCATGAATGGGGAAATTAGCTATAGAGACGAAAACCATTTTTTGTACCAGGCTGTAAACATGTTTATTTCTGCTGTAAAGCTGGGCATTTTAACATGGCACGGTGGCTCAGTGCGTAGCACTGTTGCCTCACAGCAATAAGGTTGTGGGTTCAAGTCCCGCATGGTGCAACATGTTGGGGCTGGTTCCCGGGCCTTTCTGTGTGGAGTTTGCATGTTCAATATTCATATGTTTTTGCACAACAAAAACATGCAGAAGAACAGATTGCTCTTCGGTCCTGTCCCTGACCACGACAGGACTGAGCGCTTGGACTTGGTCCCCGGGCGCTGCACTGATGGCTGCCCACTACTGCTGGCTTTCCCTGGGGGAGGACGGCCGGGATGGGAAAACGCAGAGAAGGCATTCCACCGGCGACGCTGATAATTGCGTGTGTGTCTCACAGTGTGGTTGAAGTGTGCATACCGTGTGGCAAATAAAAGGACCAATGTCCTCTGATTACTATGGGGGTGAATGGGGATTGACTCCCTTTTGGAGCCAGCCTCAAGCAGCCTTTCGATGAACTGCAGTTTTTGCACTTCCGAGTTGGCTTCTTTTATCAGCCGTGTGGCAGTAGCTCAGGAGGTAGAGCGGTTGTCTGGCAACCGGAGGCTGCTGGTTCGATCCCCAGCTCTGCCTAGCTAATTGTCAAGGTATCCCTGAGCAAGATACCTAACCCGAAACTGCTCCCGACGAGCTGGTTGTTGCCTTGCATGGTTGATACCTTCGGTGTATGAATGTGTGTGTGAATGTGAGATAATGTAAAGCGCTTTGGACAAAAGCTCTATATAAATGCAATCCATTTACCATCAGCCCTGGAGGTTGGGGCTTGATCTCACCTGACACAAGTGAGACATGTAACATGATATTCAACTGAAATATGTCTGAAGATAGTTGCTATTCACTTGACATGTTGTTGATTATGTAATGAAATTCAGTTAATTGTGAACTTGCACAATGTTGACATGTCAAGTGAGTGTCAACTGAGACAATGTTAACTGATGCTCAACTGTGGACTATCTAGGTAGTGTTACCTGGTGCATTTAAAATGTTTCATTGATAAGTTGTATCTTCAGTGGCATGTGTGGACTGGAGTGTAATGATAGATCTTCTCTTCACTCTCTTTTCACTCCATTACCCTCTCCCAGCTTCTTATGCATAATGATTGGCAGTTGCAAACTCTCCATCATTTTGCTGAGAGGAAAGGGCAGTCCTTATACAAAAAAGAGAGGCAAAGAGAGATGGAGACAAAGAATTCAGCAGTTCTTCCTCCTGTAAGAAATGGATGTAAATTGAAAAAGCTGCACAGACTCGCTCAACTTTGAGGTTGGTAATGTTTCAAATTGTTCAATTTATTTTTTCCTCCTTCAAGGCACAGACACTGTTTGAAGGTCAGGCATGGAGACTCCACCATCGTGTTTCTGATGGATGGTTTATTCGGTTAGTGATGTGGTCCATCAAAAAAACAACACACTGTAACACACTAAGAATGAGTGCCAGCATGAGTGACAATGAGTTCAGTTTACACTTTTACCTTTAAGGAAAGTTACCAGCGAAGCACCTCAGGTCAAACTTCTGGGGTTATTTTGAGTCCAATCTTTTTCTCAACTGTATATTTCTTGAAAAAATCTCTCTTTGGACTTAAGCAAGACAAGCAAGGTGAACTGCATTGTCACACATTATTGTGGTCTATTTAATCTCAGTTGGTGCCTTTAATCAGCACAGCAAACAACGGTTAGCACGTGTGTAACACTATCATGTGCCCAACGCTATCATCCTTTAATAGTCACCACCACTCAGAGAGAATATCTCTGGCTCTGCAGGTTCTTCTACAAGTTCAAACATAAAACCACCAAATCCTCATTTTAACGCGTATTACTTCCATTCAATCTGTTTAAAATACACGTGCGTGACTGAATGTGGTGGGACTCTTGAGCCACTTCTTATGCGTATTAGAGGAGTATTACTCTTGGGCTTAAAACCCCTTCCTTTAAAAGACAAAACAATCCACTCTGCTGTGATGCAATACAACCACAATGCCAGGATGTTAACACTTCCTGAGTACCTATGAATTATTCAGACAATGTAAGGAAAATCTACCTGCCGCTAACAGAAAACCCTTGGAGGCTGAAAGACTGGGGAACTTTTTAAGATGAACACAAGGACTAGAGACACCTTAGTGCCTGCAGTTAAAACATGTGACCATGCTTTCTCACAGTGAGTACTGTACGCACCCCTGACGTGCACTAAATAATGTATAATGCACTAGCTTTATTCTTGTGAAAAATGGTCTGTCATCCGTGAGCGTTCTCTCGTGCCACTGTAGAGGACAGGCCCTCCCCTGTGCCTGGTCACTGACACACTAACTGTACTGTATGTTCTGTATGTTGTTATGTATACTGGTACCCTACTGTCTGCTTCTGATACACACACAAGCACATATGTATATGTACATATATATAAAAGCATGAAGACACAAGTGAGCATTATACATTGGCCAATGTGCACAATAATCTCCAATAGCATGGTTTTATTTATTTATTCAGTTTAACCAGGAAGTCCCTTGAGATAAAAAAAATCTTTTTCGAGAAAGAACTAGCCAAGATGGCACACCTGTACAGATACAAGGTTAAAACATTATAAAATAGAGCATGTCAAAACAGACAAGGAACAATTAAGAAGAACAGAGCAGGATATAAACAGACAAGGGACAACAGATACATGCTATAAATTCCAGTTTAGGAATAGCAATTGCACTCTTCAGTTACACAGCTTTTTAAAGTTGAAGACAAAATCATTCAGTTGTAGTGTGTTCTGGGGGTTATTTCATGACCAGGACGCAAAATAATGTTTCATAGAATGTATAATTTGTCTGTCAATGGGACATTTCCCAGTCAACATTTGTCTTCCTGCTGTGTTAATAGCAGCTGTTCCCTGCCATGTCTTGGGGTTACTGAGTACAAATTGTATGTACTGGCTGGGAACACTCCTCTTTATCCCACTTCACCTAAATTATAGCTCATTACTTATGAATGATTGCAATGTTGAGTATGTTGTTGAGTAATATTTTAAGGTGGGGTAAACAAAGTGTATGGGTCAGTCTGTTTAGTCTGGTACATAGGAGGTGAATGTGTAGGTACGTTGGTCGAAGCATGTTCATAATTACATGGAATGGATTCATAATAAATCACATGTGGTGCATGTGTTACACTTGTTTTGTACTTGAAAAGAGGACCATCCTTCATCCATCAACCTTATTTACAAATGAACTCTTTTGAAGAAAAGAAAAATGGAAAACATAAGATACTTTTAAAATAATGACAATAGCGTCAACATAGTGAATACAAAGTTGTACATTTCATCAAAATATATTGGGTGTGCCTTTCAATACCTTAACATCTATTACTGTATGCATCCGCGCAACAATCGTCATGGAAACTAAACTTCAACATGTCAGCAGGAAGTGAGATCCAGCGTGGAAAATACCCCAAATGCAACGTGCCCAAGGAAGGAAGGCTGACGTGAATATATTCTAGCAGGCACCTGTTTCACACTCATACAGTTCTATTCTGAGCTATGGGACTCCTCTGTCTTCGGTCTCCAACTCTCTACTCCCTCTCGTGTTGACAGTTCTAATGAAGCAGTCAAACCACCCAGTTTCAGAAGAGACTTAACTCTTAGCTAACCCTCCCTTTTCTAAACATTGACAAATTGATGCTATTTTAACCGTCTAAATGAATGCAGGTCTAAATAAGAGGGAGGAAAGAGCATGAGAGGGTAATGCCAGGCCTCAGTTGACATTTCAACTGAGATCCCCGCCAATTAGACCTGAAAATGTGGGTTGTGGGCTGCTTCCAAAACAATATGAAAAGCTCTGCCCCCGCAGGGTGAACAGAGCTCAGGCCAAACACAGGCTATGACACCACATTAAACTCTATATTTATTGAATTTGATCAAACCATGCTGTGGTCTCAGGGGCTAAAGGCAACGCTACAACCAAGTGAATTGTGCAATACACACATACACACACACTTACAGGCCAATGCATCTGCCATTTTGAATGCAGCATAACCCAAACAACAGCATGCGGTGTATAGTACTTTTCAGATAAGAGGGTACTAGGACCAATTAAGAAATGCATCGTGAATGGTCATACTACATTTTTAGCTAATGTAATAACAAAAAAGAGAGAAATCCAACTGTTAACTTTTAACCAGCTGTTTAATTTTTAATGAGGCAGTTTGAACGTAAAACAAACATCATTGAACGTCAAAGGCAGCAACTGGTGTGTGGTGTGATTTGTTTGTTCTGTGTATCATCTATCTCATCTATTAGAGATGTGCATTGCCTCAAGGAAACGTTTTCACAATAAAAGTTGTGTGTGTGTGTGTGTTTAGATAAGTGTCCATGCATTTCATTCCTCTGTTTTTGCGTCCAGATAAGAGGCTGGAACTGCAGCTTATCTGTCCCATCTCTGTAATGTAAGTCTTTTTTGTAAGTCGCTTTGGATAAAAGCGTCTGCCAAATTCTGATGTAAATGTAAATGTAATGTAGCAGAAGTATACACGTGTGAGAGGTAGTGACAGACGAAAAGGATAAGGAAGGAGGGAGTGAAGTGCCTATTGACTGGATTTGATTCAAAAGAGGAGAATGTACATTTTCCATGAACAAACGTACTAACTTTTGAACTACCTTTGTGTGTGTGTGCGTGTTCAAAGAGAGAAGGTATACACAAGTAAGTAGAACATACAGCTAATGCTACGTTGTTACCATGGCAACAGCCAGATAGCATTGATCTGCAGGTGAGATGCAGTTTTTCCAATTCCTCTGACTCCTCTGTCTCTGCTACTGTGAGAGGAGGAATTGTTCAGCCTTGTACCTTTGGCATTGTAAGAATGTGTCTTTGCTCTTTTAAAGTCAGAGTGGAGGGTTTAAAGTCAGAGTCAGATAACGGGGCAATACATTTGTCAACATGAGGGAACATTAATGTTGAAACCCCAACATCCAGTGGCATTGCATTTATTCAGTCCATGCACACAGCAAGACAGACCACCAATCACTGCACCACCAGGTTTAGCTAAGAGGGAGGAAGAAGCTCTCCTCACCAGCGTTCTAGTCTACTGCTCATTGTTTGCTAGTGCTTCTGGCTTGTTTAGTTGTAAAAGTGTGTTTGTCTGGCTTTTAAAGTTCATCCTTCAAACTCTCAATGAATGTGTGGTCGGTTCTGTTAGAATCCAACAAGGACATTAGGCAAAAAGTGCCTACAAAACAAGTACATGAGTACTCGTTGAGATTTGGACCATGGATTATAGTATAGTAGAGTCTATATCATATATTTGGATTCAATTATAGTTTTTTGGTATTTCTTGCATCCCTAATGATAACTACGAACAACCGTTGCATAGTGCAATAGTAAACAGCATTAAAGAGGGCGCTGCTTTTAAATGTCATCGACTAAAGACAAGTGCATCATCAGTTAAAGACACACCTTCACCTTCACACCTTCATTACAATCAGGTAGCCCTGTTGTAATGAAAATGCAAATCCCACCGCTGCGGTTAGCGGTGTACCTGCGCTGGGCAGGCACACTGCTAGACACACGGGACTCATCCCGGGTATCTCGCCTTTAGTTCACCACGTCACAAGGCTAATTCTGAGAATTATTATCTGTTGATATCCAATATCTTTTTAATTTAGAAGAAACAACGTTGAAACTGCATAAGCATCTATTGAGATGTGTGATCTTTTGTAACGCAGTACCGGAGGCTGCCGTTCCAGGACTGCATGTACTACACAGCCTTCATCAAAACCATCACATCGACACACATGGAAAGATGGACGACAAGAGTGTGACTACTGAATGAGCATCAAACTTTATTTGTTTACCGGTAAAACAACTATTGAATTGAACAGCAAAGTTAATGTTAGCTAGCCGAAGTGTGAGTAACTCACTATATTCTTAAAGGCACTATAAACAATCTTCTCTTAGCTTATGATAGCTTGCTGCAAAACAAACTAAAAGCCTATTTGTTTATTTGTTTAATGAAACCGTAGCACGATTTTGGCAAGCCCAACTCGGTCAATAATAATTGTTGACTTAATGACTATGCTAATTAATTCTAGCCAGCACATTAATTAAACTTGAAAAGATGATAAAAGCATGTCGATATGATGTCAGTCAGCTACATTAATCCGCAGTAGCATTCAGTGTTCATCCATGTAAATGCTTGTTTAATACTCATTGTTTTACCATTTACCATAATTAAGTTTAAATAATCTTAATTATTAAATTGTGTTGACTGCCTGTTTACCCCACAATATGTGTCATATAAGCAATTGAGGAAAGAAGGGAGACTATTCAATTGGTATGTACTAGTGCTGTTACTTACTTAACAATCTGGGGTTTGAATATTTGAAGGATGAGGAAAATGTCAATAACATTCTATTGTTATCTATGGTTTTGTTGGCTATCTCTCTCTCTTTCTCGTTCTTGATCCACAATAAAGGGATACGGATCCAACATCCATTTGTAACCCTATAAGTATGTCAGTTCAGAGATTATAAGGTGGATCGTGTTTAAATATATATATTTACATTTTACATTTAGAGCATTTGGCAGACGCTTTTATCCAAAGCGACTTACAAAAAAGTAACACATTTGTCAAAAGAGGGAGACAACAATATATTGCTGAAGGTAGAGTGCAATTAGAACAGAACAAGTTACAAGCATTCCTGGTTGCCAGGTCAATAGAACAAGTTTCCAAGCGTACAGTTGCTAGGTTGGCTCCTTACTGTACAACAGCAGGTAGCCAGGATAAGATGCTACACAAGCTAAGTTATATTTCAAGAGCCGGGACACACCAGCATACTAGCGTCTGCCAAATGCTCTAAATGGAAATGGAAATGGAAATGTAAATGTAAATATAATCTTAACTCTGCCTCCAGACTCGTCATTGTGTCTTGCTTCTCTCCAACCTTTCAAATATCTTCATCTATATTGACATATAGTGACTGCAAAGGCCATAGCATACTTCATACCAATTACTTCAAATCCATCCTTCATGTTATTTTATTATGATATAGGTCACTGTGACCCAGGCAGACATTGGAGGCACATCAGACGATACCAGATACGCCCAGGCTCATGATGCTTGGTAAGTATGTGGTTTTCCACTTAGATTTCTTATGTAGAGCAAATGTTTTGATTGATAATAGGATTCTCCAAGCACTCTAATTGACTTGCACTTTGAAATGTCTATTGTCTAAATGTTTATTTATGATGTTGTGTTTTATGTTTTTGAAACTGTACGTTCTGCTGCTTATCTTGTCCAGGTCTCTCTTGGAAAAGAGATTTTAATCTCAATGAGACTAACCAGGTTTAATAATAATACCAAATAATACCAAAACCATGCACATACATTTGTTCATCTACTTACCCACTGTTTTTTGTGTGTGAATTTGTATGCACTTTACTTGTTGTAATCTTGAATATGTACGAACAGTCATATGAAAATGGTATTAAGAATGCAGTAAAGTTTTTTGCTGTTGCAGAATCATCCATGAACTATATTTACATAACAAGGTTGCTTTCAGAATAAAATATTGCAGGTAATTGAACAATTTGTCAGCAGCTTTCTGGTCAGGATCAACCCTGAGGATGGTAAGAAATGCTCTGCCAGACAGGGAGTCAGCAAGCAGGATAGAGGAGGGTGAAGAGGAATGTATGTCCTCTTCCCGTATGTCAACAGCTTAATTCGGTCCTTGATGGAGTTTTGAATTGAAGACTTTTGAAGACTCTTCTAAGACAGTGTTCACCAACCCAGTCCTCAACTTCTTAATTTGCATGTTTTTGTTTCAGCTGTTCAAATGATTTTATACAATCTATGTTTGAAAGATGTGCAAATATTACTCAAATTAGTTTTTCTGACAACACCAAAAATATAAAAAATGCATATATGATAGCAGTTGCAGCTCCCGCTGCAGCAGATTACACATAGACGATACTGGAACACATACGTAACTAACATAACATAACATAAAGGTTGCTACAAGCATGGGCATAGCTACCCACCAGATTATAATCTAGTCTTCCTCTAGTCTAGCCTAGCTCTACCCATAAGCCACTCATATAGGAATCAATTCATAGCAGAAATATACTTAAACAGTAAAAGCTCGCAAATTATGTATAATTACTAGATAATATGACTCTACTAACCTTCATTTCAGTCAGCAATGACATACACATTTGGCCATAGAAAATACCCTTTTACCTGACATGACAATGGTTAGGCTGACATAAATACAGAATTAATCCGGCACTTTAACACGGGAGAACTGTGGTGAGTATGAATGACTGAAGTTGTGTTATTACTGATTACTGATTACTGCAGTTACCGAATGCTATGGTTGGACATGAATAATGCATATAATGAAACGTACAGAAATGATCACGGCTGTAAATAGCCACGATGCCCCCACTATAAATTGTGCCGGTTACGAATAAACAGTGAGTTGAGCAATCTTTGACTTGCATGATTATTGCAGTGACTTGGTGAGCAGGTAGTGAATGGTGAACACAGAATACAACATACTACAATGTCCATTACGGGTGGGATACGATACACGCTCTTGGTTTCATGATAGGATATAGTATAGATATATATAGATGTTAAAAAAGTTCAGATGAAGACAATGTATAATTGAAAAAGATTACTTGTTTATTCCTGAGGCAAATGTTTACTAGGAGGACAATGTTTACTACAAAGTATGGATGAGGTATGAACATAACAGTTAAAATAACAGTAAACTATGGCATTAAATTAGAAATACTTCAAGAATGCACTTAGATCTGCTGAGTGTAGTGCACTTCATTCTGCGCTTAAATATAAAACATACAAAGGAATATCAAGATATCAAACATTTTCTAACTTTTTCATTTGGTGGCACACTAACAAATTTGGTTGCACCCCTTTTTGCACTCCCCTTTTTGTACTCCATGCCGTAGCACTCTAGTGTCCATGCCGTAGCACTCTAGTGTCCATGCCGTAGCACTGCCTGCAGCACTGTCAGCCCACATACACCAGTGATGAGAGCGTAGTACCTCGTCAGTCATATATAAAATGTTAGACAATAGAGTACATCTCTCTCCATATCTACCATTTACTTAAAATAATGTTTTAGACATACTCTAGTTTTTCTTGTATGAAACTTGAGTGATTAGAACAGCAGTCAACAATGACCCAGGCTTCCCTCTTTGTAATCACGTCATAAAGTCCCTACTGAAACAAAAACCCCTGGAACAAGTCTGGAAGGAAATGGGAAAAAAAGTGTGAACACACTCTTAACTGTCATTGTCCTCCACCTCTACATGACAAGAAGAACCTGGAGAGATTCCTGTCGAAACGCAAAGCGCGAGAACCCCCTCAAGTGTTGGCTGGGAACTGTGTGTGTGTGTGTGTGTGTGCACTGCCAGAGGCACAGCCCTGAATGAGGTCATGCGACGAGTCGTCTGGTTAAGTAAGATAAGGGTTAAAAATAAAATTCAACATGAGCTACTTATGGAAGTTTTGATTAAAATGGAATCAAGTGTTTCGATGCGGTGGTACTGCAGCTCGACTGAGCAACAAACAGCAATGTGTGTGTGTGTTTGTGAGAGAGTGTGTGTGTGAGAGAGAGAGAGCCCTGTCAGGGTTGGTCAGGATTGCTTTAAAGGTGTCCAAAGAGCACAGCATTACAAGATAATGAGGAAGAGGAACAGAAGAGAGCAGGTCAAGGGTCATGGATAAGAGCTACGACACCACCCACACACACACACACACACAGATGTTTTGGCATGCACACCTGGTAATTAATACTACAAGTAGCCATTTAGCTAAAGATAACAATCAATCAGGTCTTTAATCACTGGAGGTATATATCCTATAAGTTGAAGAGTCAAAGAGAGATTACTGCATGCCCTCACAAACAAACAAACACACATGATAAAAATAACAATTCCTGAACCTGGGTGTGTCCATGTGTATAGACGTACAGTGGCTTGGGAAAAGACCAATCCTTGGCTTCTTCCCAGCCTGGAGGAAAGAGGCAATTTTTTGCAGTTTACGAGGGGGAACGGCAGAAAAGCGGAGCGATAAAATAAAAGGTTTAGTGCTATAACAAGACCTCTGAGCCAGATACCCATT
Source organism: Bathygadus melanobranchus (assembly GCA_900302375.1). Classification (NCBI taxonomy): domain Eukaryota; kingdom Metazoa; phylum Chordata; class Actinopteri; order Gadiformes; family Macrouridae; genus Bathygadus; species Bathygadus melanobranchus. The sequence goes on along the minus strand of OMKP01090632.1, from coordinate 5,828 downwards.
ACATTTGATTTAGTTTTTTTCCCTTCCGTTTAACCTTGATCCACCCAAATGGAACCTTACTCACAACGCAATGAGTGGGAATGTGAGGAGAGAGAGGTAATTGTACAACAGCCCTGTTGATAGTTAGTAAGGTCTGCAGGGGTTGCTGCTCTGACATTGGTGTATTGGTTTGGTTTGTGCATTCAAATGTCTCATTCCCAATCCAAAACTATTGTGCAGGTTTGCGTGTGGTTAGGTTTATCTCTGGGTCACTTCCCAAGCCTCCAGACAGGAAGTACACAGTACAGATGTCTAGGATGATAGTAGGATGCAAAGATCCGTCTAGCATTGCATATCTCTCTCTCTCTCTCTCTCTACTTCACTCCTTCATTCATTATTAAACCTCTTATTCTAAATCCCATAATAAAAAAATAAAACAAGCATCTGCAGGGGTTGTGACACATCCTACTGAATAAAAGAGGAAAATTAAATTAGCTAAATTAACTCTGGCTGTACAAAGACAAATCTGTAGCAGTAGACCCTTTTCTGGGCTCCTGTCTCACAGGACACAGGTTACTACATACACCAGTTTATTGGAGAATTGGCAAGCAACCAGAGCACGTGTTAAATGCTGACATGTCCGTGCTCTGTCTCTGAGTGTGTGTGGTGGTGGCTGCTTCATCCTGTGTGCCTTGATTACTCTCATGTACCACGGGTGTGCAGCCTCACCCAGCACCAGAGCCTAATCAGTCTAACTGGGGCCAGGTGAGGCTGCTTAAACCAGCCATCAACCACACACACTGCACAAAATAATTTTCAGTAGTAGAGCAGTCCAACATGTTTAATAATAGACATTGTACTAAATGCCTTTACTGCTAAATTAATACATCTTTTTTAAATTAACTGTTGCCCAGGATAGGTTTGTTGGGAAAATGTGTTTTCTCAGCAGCACCCTGCTATGGCAGATAGACAGATAGGCAGATAGACTGGCAGACATGCAGCTAGACAGGCTGAAGTTCAAGAGGCAGATAGACATACCCACAGACCGCAGACCGCAAATATAGGCCGGGCAGACATACAGACAGAAGAGAGGCAGATTCACCTATCATTGCCCTACACACACACACATACATTTTTTTCTTTCTCTCACACACACACACTTTTTTCTTTCTCCTCTGGTAATTTCTGAAGTGCTTATTATTTCACAACCTGGAGCGATATGTGGTGGGGTTAGTGATGTGCACTTACAACAAACAAGAGATGCTGAACTGGATAGAGATAGAGGGATGTATGCCCCCAGTGAGATATAATGGCTGGGTGTGTGCATGTGAGTGAGAGAGGGAGAGAGAGAGAGAGGGTTCCTGCATGTTTATGCCCGCAGGCATGCATGCCAACTTGTGTGCAATCTTGAAAAATACATGCAATTGATTTGTGTTATTATTATGAAGGAGAGCAGGGATGGTTCCTCCCTTGGCCTAGAAGAAAAATGACTGAAAATGAATGTCATGGCCATGTTTAAAGCACTTTTCAATGACTTCACACTCTCAATGTAACCATAACAATTGCCTGGCTGGAGTAGTCATAACACACCCCCGTATCTGCTAACAGAAGCGCTAGCACTTTAATGACACTGCAAATGCTCTGTCTCTGCCACTTCACATTTCAGAAGATGTGTGTGTGTGTGTGTCCTGGTATCCACCTTATTCTCGGAGGTGCTACTGTAGAAATGCTTTTGGGTAACTTCTGGTGAATTTCAAAAGTAATTTGCTTTAAATTTAACAAATACTGCTTTGTTTTCAACAGATATTTAACTAAATTAACTGTTAGCACTTTCTAAAATGTCCTTGCAGAGCTCTGGCACCTGTTTGTGGCTGTACTAACAACCATACTAAGCAGAATTTGTGGCTTCAACAACAGTGCGTTGAACATGCACCCAGAACAAAAAGGGATTGTTCCTGTAATCACTGGTACAGTTTCCATCGTCTACCTACAGACAATGAATCCAAATGAATGTGGCTGAAAAACCTAGACTTGAAGAGACCACCCAAAATGCTGTATATTTGCTCATTTCATTTTGTAGACAAAAAGCCAATGGAAACGGTCAGGAAAACCTGCATCCTACTTTGTGGTTGGGCTATGAAAGACCACCAAAGATACGTCAGGTCCTCACAGCAGTACCAGGAGGTATCAGGTATGATTTCAGGTGTAGGGAGGCCAGAACGTTGTAGTGATTGTCGGCTGTGTTTGATTCGAATGTGGAATCAGCGTCTCTGGGAAACCAGAGTTTTGCCTCTATAACTTTCTGAACTTTAACAAACTTTGTCGGCAGACAGATTAGTCAATAAGTTGATTCACTTTTAGCTCCTGTTTTAAAAGTTACTCAAACTGTAGACCAATAACTTAAACTGAACTTGGTTTGAACTTTTTGTGATTTGTGTGCTGTTACACGTTCTTGCTGCAGAGGCACTCTTGTGTAAGAGATAATGTATAGCAAGCCGGTCATTATTGCGAAATAAACTCGACTGGCCTTCTTGCTCCCATATGTGGACGTAATGTGTACAACAGGAGTTGCTCAAGAGTATTATGGCCATGCACATGAATGATGCATGTGATGCAATTTTTTCTTCCAATTTTTAATCTTTTATCTTTCAATAAATATTCTAATATATTCAAATCTCTGTTATTTTTGTAATCAAATATTTAAATTCAATTTTTTTTGGTCCAGTTGACAGCCCTAGTAGTCACCATTGACCCTGTGTCCCACATTGTTTTCACTCCAGCTATCATCAATTCAACAGTCCGACAGCTTCCAAAGGCATTCTTTTGAGAGCTTTGTCAACTTCCTCAGCAACTCTGCTCTCGCTTGGCTCCCAACCATAGATGGCCTTTGGACTTTTCTTCACTAACTCTGTAGGACTGCTGTCTACCAGCCCAGAAGTCTCTGGAGCACACCCAGTTGCAATTATTTATTTTAATTAATATTTAAATAGGTTGCCTATTTTCCATGAACTACGTCGACTGCATGCCCTGGTCTACCACAGGTGCAACAAATGTACCTCCCTTCATTGTCTTTCAGAGGCATTCTCTTCAGAGGCTGGCTTTGCTGCACTTTGACGTTTTCTTTGCTGTTTCAACAACAACAACAACTATAACAAACAGCTATCTCCTCATGAAGCATCTCCAATGTGAGCATGGATGCTGCAGTAGCATTTATAACTCCTCCGGGTACTGTTTCTAATGCTGCCGGGGGTTTGGCCCTCTTCAGGCAGCCAACAGTAGCTCAACAAAAGTGAGATGTTTATCCTCCTTAACTCTCCTCTTTTCACGTCGCAGGAAGCCGTCCCTCAGGTCCAACACCAACTGCTCCTTTAACACACCATCAACCTCAGCAGCACAGTCTGGCTGTCTGCATTGGATGCGGCTCAGTTTCTCTTGAAGGTCATATGCATATGCATGTATGGTTTCTCCAGGTATCTGCTTTCTTTCATATAACTCTTTAAGCCTTGTGCCAATGGGGACCTTGTCTCCATAAGCATGCAGGTCAAATATCTAATTGACAGAACTTTCTTTTCCTTCCAGCATGAATGTCACTTTTGCTTCATCTTCTAAGTCCTACTTGTCCAGTTCTATTCAATCCTCTTCAGGTACTTTCATCACTTGGAAGGAAGACTGATTAAACTGGTTCACTTGATTTTGTAGAACCATCATCAAAGTCTGGAAGCTTATGATCTCTGGGGATGTAAACGGCATTGGGATCTTTAAAGCAGCAGCCTGTTGGTCAATAACAGTTTTAGCCAGAGAAAGAGCTTCTCTTTGTTCAGTTATGGCATGTTGTAGAGCACCTGCCTGGTCTGTAAGCCTCCTCTGTAGCTCAGCAAAATCTCTTCTCAGATCTTCCAGTTCTGACATATTTGCGTCTGCTGACCTGGGACCAGTGTGTGCGACTACAATTTACTAAAGTAAGAATCCTGTTTGTGACTACGGCCATGTGTGTGTCTGTTCAACCACAGTCATTCTGCCATAATGCCAACTAGCTAACTTTGTCTTTGATATGGTACAATATGATATGGTACAATATGGAACAATACTGCTTGCTTCAGTTTTCGGCCCTGTCACCTAGCAACACTATCCCAACATAGACTGCAAACCTATTTGTAATGTAGTGTAATCTGCACACCTAGTTTTACTTTACCACTTGTTGAGAGTAGTATTGTCTGGAAGATGACAACTGTTGGAAAATGAGAGCCAAAAAGCAGTGCTTATTTGACAAGTGGAGAGTGTATGGACGAAGATGGGGAGAATTGTTGAGGAATTAGATGTGTAGGAAGAGGAATAGCTAGAGGTAGGACGGAAAGAAAAAGGGGAAACAGATAAAAGTGCCCCATGGCTCAGCTGCCTCTGACTTATCTCCTCATATATCATTCATCCATTGTATAGTTTTTTTAGTTAGGTGTTGCTCTCTTTCTGAAGCCCATCTCTCAGCTGGGAGAGTAAAATGTCAAGAAGGAAGAGCAACTTTCTTCCGCTATGATTTTAATGAGTCCAATATGTCAGGCAGTCTTATTAAACTGCAGAAGGCCATGCAAAGGCCTCTGAAGATAAAGCATTTGGGCAGGACAAAGTGACAGAGATGAGATGAAGTGAGGGGAAGCGTAAAATAGAATAATACATAAAACCAAGAAATTCTAAATGAGTTAGAGTTTGCATGCAATGGGCATGCTTCCTAAGTATATGTATACATCATGTCTTTAAAATAACATAATAATTAACTGACTAACTTTCCCCACCACCAAAAAAAAGTATACTTTCTTTAGACATGAGAACATGTGTACAGGTATAAATGTATATGTGTTTAAAATAACATATATAGGCTTACTGTTGTCTCCCATCTCTCTATTGGCTTTTGTAGCCATTCATCATGTTACCTTCTACCTTTTTACCTTTCCCAATCGGCCAGATTTTCACCATCTCCTCCTTCCACCCATACCGTCCTCCTAGTCTGGGGTTCCAGCATTATCAAGTCCACCCCCTTGTCATTGCCGTGGCCGATGTTAGCCATAACATCCATCATTGTACCTTTCATCCATGTCCAGATCAGAACAAACAAATTGTGAGGTTGTTAGGGAAGGTAAGGCTCATGTCCTTATCTGGGTGTAATGCATTATAGGGCAGCTGTGGTATTAATCATGCCATATCATTGTAATTCAACACACGGCCTATCTTGATCATCATAGTGGTGTATGTTAGCTATGGCATCCATCACAGGCTAGGTTGCTTGCTATTGAGCATTACATATGTGTTGCAATAGCAATGCTGAAGGGCAGAGCATCACTCAGTGCTAGGGCATTACATTGTTACATTGCACCAGTGACAGTTTAGTGTTGTTAACAAGTTACCAAATACAACAATGGTACAACAATATTACATAACAACAAATTAGCATGCCATTTTTTACCGTTCTTGCCCCGTGCGCATACTCACATACACTGAACAATGTACCAATGTACCACGCCCCACCCACATTTCCTACTCCACCATGCATATAAGGCAGTGCATAGCGGCACTCATCCTCACTTTTCTTTCATTTTCATTTATAAAAAATGTCCTCTATTAAGTCTGGCGATGGTGTGGCGGATCACCATTGAAGATTTCAGCACTACCTAGAGCGCATTTCGTGGTGAAAAAAAAATAAAAAATAAGCAGATCACAGATTTTGTTTCCATAACAACGTTGGTCAGTTCAATACGATGGCTTCTTTGTGGTCAATGTTATGGTACTTTTTACTTCACATGTCGTCGATCCTGATACTCACTCACAAGCAGAACTAACCTGCACCATTTTCTCTTCTA
>OMKP01090629.1:0-12654 GCA_900302375.1 Bathygadus melanobranchus | reverse complement strand
CAGCTGGGGATTCTCCCCAGCCTCAAATCGGTGTTGGGGGTATGTGGCATTGTGTGGTTGGTGGCTGGTTTAAGCAATCTCACCTAGCCAGAGTCACTGATTGATTCGTTTGGCTGGGTGAGGCTGCACACCTGTGGGCCATTGCCTAATCAAGGCCCACGGGTTAAACCAGCCACCACCACACACACTCAGGAGAGCGCTAGTAAGGGAGAATTTTACTATGCATTTAAGGGAATTATAATTACAATCTTGCCTGGTTTTGCTAAATGAATGAACTAAATGTGGAGGAAACACTAAGAGGAGACACATACCTTTGTGTCAGCAACTTTTATTATGTGCCACCGGTAAAGGTAGCTTTAGGGGAAACAGATGTGATTTAGTGTCTGTGGATCTGGGAAGAGACACCTAATCATCAAAAGACAATCAGCCATGGGTGTGACCAGGCCACAGGGGGTCTGTAGGATCAGACACGTGTGTTAAAGATAAGCTAAGAAAATAGGGGAAGAAGAGATGGGGGATAACTTAAGGAGGTGGCCTGGAGGCCATAAAGAGCAACTGACTAAGATCTTTGGAGAGTGGTAGGGGGGGCATCCCCTTGACTGTTATTTTTTGAATGTGAAGATGCATGGAATGTGATTGGTCAAGAGTTGGGGGATGGCCCTAGAGGATATTGGGGATAAAAAGTGTGGTTTGGGGGATGACCGCAGCTCTTTGTCAAACAAGCTCACTCTTATGTTGCTTGTTTCAAGTGATAATAAAAGTCTTGTATTCACATCACTTCTTACACTCAATTTCTCTCAGTTTATTTAAAGTTAGGTGTTTTTTCCACAACACTAGCACTGTTACCATCTGCTCTGTCCATTTCATGTAACAAACCTTACAATAAACCGGATTATTCACCACCTTCCTGTGTCTTGGGGGAACCCTAAAGAAGCCACTGAGGTGGCGTGTGCAGTCTTGTCTGCTACAATCAGTTAGAATATCTTTCGGGATTCCGACTTGGAAGATTAAGTGAAACAGTGCCTGCTCTATGCTCTCCACAGGGATAGAGCGAAGTGGTACTGCCTCGGGATACCGGGTAGCATAATGTACAATGACTAATACAAATTGGTATGCCTGTGCTTGATGAGATGGAGAATGCACTCCTTTGACGTACGTCTGTGTGTATGCCCGGCCAATAGAATAGTAACATGTTTTAGCACAGCCTAAATGATCAGCCATTGGGCTGTGATGAGCTGCCAGGAAAACAAAACTGACTCACCCTATACAACCACTCCCTAACTCTCATAAAGTGTGGGAATGTGACAGTTGTGTCAAGGCGTACCATTTGACCATCAACTTTAATTAGAAGGCTGAGCATAGAGTATCATCAATCCTCCTACTAAGGGAAACTGTGGAGCCAGCAGAGGCTACTCCCTACCTGTCATGCACGTGCCCCTTTCCTCTGAATTAACCTACCAAAGCCTGGCCATTCAGTGCCTAATAAGAGGCTGGAGCTAACCGCAGCCTTCACTCTTGTTTTCCCTTGCATTTCTATGGTCATGACCAGTTATTTGTGCACATCCCCATGAACAATGTCCACCCACAATGCCTCCAACAGAGCCCCTGGTCAAATCAGGCATTGGTGGATCAGGGTTTGACAGCTCCCCAAATCCAACAAAGCCTGTTAGGTATCCTGCAGCCTTACCAGTATGCTGTACCTATCCTCCCAGTCAGAGGAGATTGACACAACAGCGACCTGGACCAGCTGCCCCACCTCCTTCAGTGGGTAATCCTGCTTCAGGTGTCCGGGCCGGCAGCAGCGCCAGCACTCCTGTCCTGGTGTTTGAGGGACTTCCTGTGGGTCCACAGAGACAGACGTGGAGACCGGGTCCAGGAAGGGCCAGGCAAGACCCGGAGGATTAGTGCGGGGTTGGGGAACTGAGGGAGTGTATGTTGGTGGGTGGGTGATCACTGCAGCGAGGGTGGCAGGCCGGTGGTAGATGGCCCACTCCCCGATGGATGATGGGAACGACCACCTGTTGGCTGGTTCGTTCCTCCGGGAGCAGCCATTGACCTCTGGTGTTGAGGAGCTGGTGGGCATAGACGAAGGGTCTACAACCACCGAGTCCCAGACGGTCCAAGAGTGCCCACATGAGTTGTACCAAAGCGTGGAATCCAAAACAGAGCAGCCTGGTACCACTACAACACACTCAGCCCCTGCAATGTGTCTAGTGAACCTGGTAGTATCGATCTCATCACCTGAGCCCGTTTCTAAAGAAGCCTCAGCAGAAAGCATGAACAAGTTTTCTGATATCTTTAAAGGCATAGGCCTCTTCCCAGGAGAATGCACCATCCACACAAACCCAAATGTTCCACTGGTCGTTTACCCACCCAGACGTGTCCAATTAGTGTTCCACAGCCACTTGAAACATGAATTGGACATGTACATTTACATTACATTTACATTTAGAGCATTTGGCAGACGCTTTTATCCCAAGCGACTTACAAAAAGTAACACATTTGTCGAAAGAGGGAGAGGTAAAGGTAAGGTGTCATCAAAAAAGTGACTGAGCCCACTGAATGGGTCAATGCCCTATGCGTTGCTGAAAAGCCCAAAACAGGTAAGCTTAGGGTGTGCATTGGCCCCTGGAAGCTGACCATCCTAACAGAGACCCACGGCTGACCACACTCAGGAGAGTGATGAAAGACGGATAGCCGGCAGAAAGAAAGAGGTGTCCACCAGACATTGGGGGATTCTGGAATCACCAAACAGAACTGTCTGAGAACCCTGGAACGCCAAGTGTATCATATTTGATACATGAGTTTTTGAGAGCTCTACATTGTCAACATGATTTTCTTTCCTGCAAAACCTGTTGTATACAATTAGATACATGTATTCTGCCATCTGGTGGATTTTCATGGTACTACATTCAATAGGCCACCTGTAATGGGATAACCAAACTCATAATTACTTAATATTAACATTTTATAGTAAAATCGTGTCAAAAATGTATCAAATTTGATACTGCAGGTATATAAGGTAATTTATCTGTAAATCGCACAATTGTCATTTGTACTGCATTTCATAGATTATGCAAACCCCAATGCAAAAATACTTTTGATTAATAAAGTAAACTAATTAAAGGTTGAAATGTCACATACATTTGAGATATTTCTATTTATTTTCTACAAATGCAACCTGCTCTATCACAATGATCAGGTGAATGTTGCAATGGCTAACATGGAAATAATTCTCTTTTGTTCATTGAAAAACTGACCAATTCAGAGAAGAAATGGAAAAATGTACAATTTTGAAGATGCCCTGAAGATGATTATGGATGGCAATACAAGTGACATGGAAGAGTTAGAGGAAGATGATGATGAGGAGGAGGAGGAATGGACTCCTACTGCAATGTGTACTGAGGGAAGCTCAGGTAGTAGTGATGAGGAAGACTTGCAAGAGGAAAGTGTCAAACAGATAAGCTCAGAAGAAGAGGGCCCAATAACAACACAGACCACAACAAAACAACCAGCAAAGGGGAAAAGGGAAAAGGAAAGACTGGGTGGAAAAAAGTACACTTTGAACCTCCAGCTGTTGAATTTGAGGCACGTGGTGAGGAAACCTCAGAAGACAGATATAACTGGACGCCATACATGTACTTCAACTGTTTGATGCTGATGAAATGCTACAGGGAATTGCAGAACAGACAGACTTGTACAGTGTACAGAAAGATGGAAAATCAGTCAACACAACTGCCAAAGAAGTTGAGCAGGTACTGGGTATGTACATGTACATGGGGTTAGTACAGATGCCCAATGTACGTGCCTACTGGGAGATGGAGACAAAGCACCCCTCAGTTTCTGATGTGATGTCTCGAGATCGATTCCTGACATTTCTGACACTGATTCACATTCAGGACAACCTCAGTGTATCTGATGATGCGAAGACAAACTTTGGAAACTCAGGCCATGGTTACAAAAACTACGAGAACAATTTCTTTGCATACCTCCTGAAGAATGTCATGCAGTTGATGAAATCATGGTTCCATTCAAGGGGAAACCTCACCTACGTGTCAGCAAAACCTCACAAATGGGGGATCAAGATGTGGGGACGTGCTGTACAAAGTGGCTTCCTTTATGATTTTGATGCCTTGTAAAGGAGAAATCTGATGTTGGTGCTACTGGAGATGTTGTTCTGAAAATTACTTCAATGCTTCCAGCAGGAAAATAACAGGTTTTTGCAGACAACTATTTCACATCAGTTCCACTGGTGGAACACTTGAGAGAAAGAGGAATCTACTACATAGGCACAGTCCGAATGAACAGGGTAAAAGACTGCAACAGGATGGATAAAAAGGATATGACGAAAAAAGGAAGAGGGTCTCTGGATTTCAGAGTAAACCAGGAAAACACCATCATTGTGAGATGGTTTGACAACAAAGCTGTGAACCTACGCTCTTCTTTTGTTGGCATCAACCCAGTGGGAAATGTGAAACGTTGGGATCGAAAATCCAAAACATACATAATGGTTCCCAGACCAGCCATCGTTGAAACATACAAGTTCATGGGAGGTGTTGACCTCCTTGATATGCTGTCTGCACTTTACAAGTTCAGCTTTAGATCCCAAAGGTGGTACATGTACATTTTGTGGCACACTGTCACAGTGGCAGTCATCAATGCATCAAAATCTCTACAGAACAGACCAGAAAACACTGAAGACCCGGCAGAAACCCATGGCCCTACGAAGGTTTCAGGCACTGTTGGCACTTCTCTCACAAGTGCAGGAAAGGGCAAAATCAAGTGCGGCAGACCATTATCCTCTCCAGAAGCGGCAGCAACACCCCCCGCAAAAGGCAGACCTCCAGTATGCCACCTGATGTGAGAAAGGATGGCATTGATCATTTCCCAACATGGGGAACCCGACAGAGATGCAAGCACTGCACAGGCAATCACTTCTCCCATGTCTACTGTGGAAAATGTAAAGTCCATCTTTGCCTGAACAAGGACAGAAACTGTTCGCCTGCCACAATGCAAAATAAAGGGTTGTATAAAGGTTCCTGTTGAACCAAAAACATTTACCAAACCAACTGAAAAGGTCCAAATGCAACTACAAATGTTCTAATGTTCTGTTTTTGTTTGTTAAAAATGCCGAATGTATCAAATATTGAAATCTCAAAAAAAATCTTCAAATTATTAACATTTTTATTTTTATTTTAAAGGTTTAATAAAGACTCCAAATTCTAATAATTTGAATTTTCCGACAATTATTTCATGTGTCATGCTTCACAGGGTTGTGTTCAAAGGAGAGAAAATTGTGATCCTAAAACAGCAGAGAGGAGATGCTGAGTCAATTTCCCTCCGGACACACGGGGATGGAGAAATGCAAATTGTGAAAATGCAAAAAGAGTGTGGGAATGTCCAAACAGATAGAGGACATGATGGGGCGCTGCCCTATCTGCTTAGAGCGGCACAAGTCCAATGCAAAAGAGCCAACCCCATGCCACTCCAGACAGACCATGGCAGGTCATAGTGTCTGACTTATTCATGTGGAATAATGAGGACTATGTTGCGACTCTGGACTATTTGAGTTATACAAACTGCATAGCACCACATCAGCATCAGTCATACTGAAAATGAAGAAGGCATTCTCCACTTTCGGATTTCCAGAGAAGTTTATATCTGATAATGCCCCACGGTACAGCTCACACCTGGGAGTTTCAGCACATCACAAGTAGCCCTCACTAGCTCCAGAGCAATGGGTTGTGTGAGAAACATCCATGCTTGATAAGGCCCAAGCAGCCCAGAAGGATCCCTCCATCAGCCTGTTAGTATACAGAAACACCCCTGACGGTAATTACAAGTCATCAGCACAATTGTTAATGAGCAGGAGACTATGCTCCATTCTGCCAACCACTCACAAACAGCAGCAACCTGCAGACCCAAAAAAACTGCAACAACAGAAGAGCAATTATGACCAATCTGCCAAATCCCTGCCACCACTGGACACAGGCGAGGTCATCAGGATCCAGGAGGCCAGATAATGGAAACCTGCAGTTGTCATCGAACCTGCCAAGACTCCAAGGTAATACCTAGTCTGAGGAGGAGCAACCTACTGGAGAAACCGCCTTCTCCACACTAACAAACAGGCTCCCAACACCAACAAACCATCTGTAGAGATGAGTGCTAAAGGACGAGAAATCAAGGCAAGGGCAATCCTTGATCTCTAGCATGTCATAGGGTGTAGACGGATCGCTGCCCAAATGTGACACGGACTGCCCTTATTAAAAGGACATGCTGAGATATCTGTAAATTAGCATTTGCCTGTCTTACCCATAGTTATAAATATATATACAGGTATATACAGTATATATTTTCCTGGTGATAAGAAAACAATTGTGCATATTCTGGATGTAACTGTGACCACCTCAAGTTCCCATTTAAAAGAAAGAGGATGTAATATTCTGTGTGAATATCCTCAATTCTGACAGGTAGCGGAACTTGGAGGTAATGTGCACGTGTGGTTAGTTGAGATAAAAGTGAATCACTGCTATCACAGTGCATGCATTTACATTTACATTTAGAGCATTTGGCAGACGCTTTTATCCAAAGCGACTTACAAAAAAATTAACACATTCGTCGAAAGAGGGAGACAACAATATATCGCTGATGGTGCAGTACAATTTCAATAGAACAAGTTTCAAGCACTCCTGATTGCTAGGTCAATAGAACAAGTTAGAAGCTCATAATTGCTAGGTTGACCCCTTACTGTAAAACAGTGAGGTAGCCAGGATACCATGCTACACACTGCTAAGTCCTATTTCAAGTGCCAGGATGAACAGACATAGAAGTGCTAGGGATCCAGGAGGGGATGGGTTTCAAGCCCTGTTTGAGTGGGTGGGAAAGGGTTAGGGGTCTTGAGTCTCTTGTGGAAGCTAATTCTGCTGTCCTGACATCAGTCGGAGTTCATTCCACCACTGCGGTGTAAGGATTTCCTTATTTTCCTTTACGTAATTCATTTCTTAAGCTACTATAACAAAGACGAGCCTTTTATTTAAATCACACACATCATCTCTGCGACTGCAAAAACTAAATTAGAGAAGCTACAGAGATGTAACAGAGTGCTCACTGACTGGACGACGACATAGTTTTACGTTATGAACACATTTATCTTTAATATGCATCTAATAAAGCTATACAAATGTGAAATAATATACATTGTGAATGAATTGTGCTAGCCAGTGGAGAAGCCACCTAGTGTTTGAATGGGGAAAACTAGAATCAAATAATCCATTGAGTTGTCATGGATTGCGTGTGTGTGCGTGTGTGTGATTGTCTTTCCCTCTCCATGTCTTGCCTGCATGTCTGTCGACTCATCATCATCAACCTTTATTTTACCAAGCAAGTTGATTAAGAACAAATTCTTATTTATTTTCAGACAGATGGACACAGAGAGATGATGAATGATAAAACAAGGGAGCGGGCAAGTCATGGCACAATAGACAGCACAGACTACGGGCGTACAAAACAAGAATACAGACCAAGTCCAATACAGTACAGCATCACAGATGACATGCCAGCACACATGACTAGCAAGATCACACATAGCAGCACATAGCGAAAGAGGAGGTAGATGGATGTGTTGAGAAATCGAGACTCGTGGACAGAGCAGCAGACACAGGGAAGAGACAGAGAGGGGGGAGGCAGTGCATGGGACATCATGTAAATCTTGTGCAGGTGTGCGGCAGAGTGCTCGTAATAGTATCCCTGAATCATTTCCAGGGTTTTTTGCAGCTTGTTCCAGTCATCGGCTGCAGTGAACTGAAAGGAGGCGAGACCCAGGGATGAGTGTGCTTTGAGGACTTTAAGCAGAAAGTGTGTGGCAGAGTGAGTGTTGTACGTGGCGGTTGTGCGTTGGAGAAGGTGTGACACGGTAGGGGTAGGGGGGAGTGAGATTGAGGAGTGTTTTTTAGACAAGCAGTGGATTTTATGCCTAGTTTCGAGGGATGGCCAGTTTACAGAGGGGTTCAAAGTGCAGTGATGTGTCCTGTAAGGAGCGTTAGTGGCAGAATTATAAAGGATAGGGTGATTGTGTTATATTGTGCACAAAACAACATCATTTAAATTAAAAGATTACAACAAAATCCTCTGACATCTCTCAAACTGTTACTCTACAAGCTGAGACCGTTCCAACAATGTATGTGATTTTGTTCTATCACCATTTTTAAAAATCAGGTGAGGATTCCAAGACAATCTAGCTTAAAGAGATAGCAGTGGACCCTTATCTGATGTATTGACCTATGAACCCTGAGCAGGGTTCACGTTGGAAGCCCTATATCTCATCATTCATTTTTGAGTATGAGTTCAACACTGGTTCAACATGAATGCAACTATGATTTAACATGGTTGAAAAATATGCAGGACATGAAGTGTATTCAATAGACTATTCACCTCACAGACATATTGGTTAGTTAAGATAGGGAAACCTACAATCTTTGGAAACCTTGAAAACTGAATGCATTATTTTTATTTCTGCATTCTGTTCCCCCACTCAGGTAGCATTTAATTTCAAAATTCATTGCGATTTAATTTTAAATGCTTTTCATGTTTTGTTGGTTTCTTCAAAGATTCTAGGTTTCCCCATTCAAACTGACCAATATGGACACTAGGTGGCTTCTAGTCCCGCCATCCACTTGTTGAAAGACCTCAACGAATCCATTCACATTGTACATTCGTTCGGATTTCTTTCTGGTAAAATACCTTTACTAAATGTGTACTCGAATAAATCGTCCGCAGGTAGTCTTTAATATAGTGACAAGTGAAGTGAAACTGGTTCATAACATGCTTCAACATCTTTTTTACCACAAAAATATATAAGGAAGTAGATCACACTTCACAGCCCACACCAGACCACGCACCAGATGCTACAAACATAAAACTATACCGTCGTCGTCCAGCCAATGAGAGCTTGTTGGCTCTCATTGAATAAAGTTTGCAAAACTTTATTGATTACTTAAAATGCGGCAACAATGGTACCTTATTGGCTTTTTATCAAATATTTTCAAGGCCCGATTTTACACACACTCTTTGGATGAAAGTACTGACTGGTTGGCCTGGGAAGAAGTAGTAAAACCGTAGGAGAGATGTGAATATATAATTTAATTTAATAACAACATGGCACAGTCAAACGTTAAGCAATTTCAGCCTCCTTCCTCTGGGAGGAGGTTCAGAGTCCCTTGTTGCAAATTAGGCTCATGCTAAACATGGAGTCACTGGATGGAATCCCAAAATATACCTGAAATATAATACAGTCCACTCGTCCGTCAGGCGAGTGCAGTAAGTAACTAAGAGTGAGTGGAACTTTTTTGTATGTTATGTAATCAATCAACGTTAAAAAGATCATGTTGTGTATCTGGAACCTCTCGTATACATAGCATAGATACAGATACACAAACAATCTGGTCGTGCGACTCGGACTAAGAGATGATGTGCGAGGCAGAGAGCGCTACTTGTTTCTACAAGTGCAAGAGATGTGGAGCGAAGTTATGCATGCATTGCTCTCTCAGTTCTCAGGCGGGACAGTAGCTCAGGAGGTAGAGCCGTTGTCCGGCAACCGGAAGGTTGCTGGTTCGATTCCCGCCCCCCTAGCTAAGTGTCGAGGTGTCCCTGAGCAAGACACCTAACCCCAACTGCTCCCGACGAGCTGGTTGTTGCCTTGCATGATTGACACCACCGTGGGTGAATGTATGGCTATGTGAAGCGCTATATAAATGCAATCCCTTCACCATTCTGTCATACTCTTCCACTAACTGCAGCAAATCGCTAATAACTCAAGCTTTATCGCGAGGCTAATATATGGCTGATGAATTACAGATCATTTGTTATCGGCTTGTAAGTTACGGATTTAAAGAATCGATAACCCTGGTGAGATTGGTCATCACATGCCAGCCCAGCCTTCCCCTCTCAACAGAGGACAGGATACACAACTGTCACAGCAGGGCTGATGCTGGCTGGTTGCTAGGCTAGTTTTATTTTTTTTCATAACAACACATTACGTTTTAATATTTTCAAATCTCCAGTCGGCTTTTAGCCCTGGCTTAGGTAGGGCCCTATGGAATCTGTGTTATAGCTTTTATAAATACACAATTCCGTGATTCCGTCCATGATTCTGTTAACACAGAAACTATCGGGCCCTACCGTTACTGCCATCAGTGTCGCTGGCCCGGCCCCATCAAAAAAGACAACTTTTCTCGGTGAAACCCTGATCCTGTATTACATTTATCCAACTTCCTCATTTTAACCAACTGCTGTTTTACTAAATAATGATCCTGTTTTAATTTTAAAGGATCAGGTGGTGGAGGGCCGACAGCTAGATTTAGTCCTGAGATGACCCTGAGTGAAGAGCAATTACATGGGAATACAGGGAATCCATGTCCTTCATGAAGCACTCCTCTGATGAGGTCACTATCAAGCAGAAGATGAAGATCATATTTGAATATCACAATATGGTCCTCGATGAAGAGAAATCCTAAGATGTCTTGACTGAATTTCCATGCTTCAAAAATGTCAAAGCCCTGGTAAGTATTTTACAGTATTTTACAGAAGAATGTGCATTAGGCCATACAAATGTACATGAATGTACATTTGTATGTGGCCACACTGTTGCCCCCTATTGGGAAAGACAATATGTATATAACATGTATAATTACCCTACATATTTGGTGCCCTCTCCCCATCCTTTCCTTGTGTTGCTGTACCTGATTCTATCTGAAGTCTGGACACCGTTCAATTCCCATTCAACTTCAACCAATATTAAAATCAAACAGATTCCAAAGTTGTTGTAGTAATGTATATTCATAGATTTGTGTGTAAGCATTACTAAAAAGTTAGGGTTTTTAGAAGAAGAAGAAGAAGAAGAAGAAGAGAAGTAGTTTCCATTTGTAATCAGTTGGTGCAGGGTTAGGGTTATGTGCAGTCAGGAAGTCAAACACATACCTAATAAGGCATGGTGAAGAGAACATTTCTCACACATAAATCTCCATGGATTACATAAGTACATGAACTTAGACATTTCTGGATTATTTTAATATTATTTTGCAGCTGAATGGGAAGTGAATTGCATTTGTAGAGTTAAATAGACAGAGGCTTTCATATAGGACAACCTAACTTAATTCAAATAATTCATTCATGCAACAGAAATCCCAATACCTTGTAGACTACACAGAGCATACGTGTGTGTGTGTGTGTGTGTGTGTGTGTGTGTCCACGAGTCCAAGAGTGCTTTTGTGTTCTTTCTAATCACGTTTTACTGGGAAAAAGATTACAGGGATATATTTTGACTTTCAATTCCCCCTGCTGGCCACAATGGGAATTACATGTCCCCAGTCCACGTGGTTGAACACAAAATGGCTGACCTTGTATAACAATAATTCAAATGTGTGTTTTGTGTTTGTGCTAATATAGATGCAATGTAAGCTATCACGAGGTAGCTGTGTTTTTGGAAAAAATTAGCCAAACTCGAAAACGCAGCAGCATTTATATTTAATTTTGAATATTTTATTATTTAGGATTCAGCTTTGATAATTGTTTTGATGATTGAAAAAACAGCTTTGAAAATAAGGTTCTAGCTTTCTGATGAATATTAATTTTGAGACCGGTAATTAGTCTTGTGTCTATCTGATAGGATGTGACACGACCTTGCTATGTGGGAGTCTATATCGACTTCATACCATACACAGGCATGACCAATCATAAACAATAGGCTATCAATACAATATAGAACGATTCCCTATAGAAGTAGCCCAGAGCAGTCATCAGACAGAGCTAAGCAGAGGGGCATTCATTATCAATGGGTGGACACATTTTTACATGGCTCTATAAATATTTGATTCGTAGTGTGTTACACATACATTTTATACCAATAGAGCAGAGAATGTAAGCTCACTTGGCTAACGTACAGCTCAGCTTCATTATAAACGAACACACAGACTACTATCTCACTGGGGTTTTTGGACAAATTTGTGCAGAGTAGGGATGCAAGAAACACCAAAAAACGAATGAAATACACAGTCCGAATGGTGTTTTTTTAAAAAGCCTGCGATTACTTTCAGTCTATGTAATTTAGACAGACTGAAAGTCAGTTTTAATCTGTATTTTATACAGTCCATGTGTATTACACCTACACCAGAGCTTGGCTGGTCTGTTTTTTGACCAGCTTTTTCCTGTTGTAGAGCTACCGGGCACACTTCTAAGCAGCAATTATAATGTTATATCCTATATATAGTAAGTAATCAGAGGACATTGGTCCTTTATTTGCCACACGGTCGACACTTCAACCACACACTGTGAGCGGCGACACACACACACATGCAATTATTGGCGTCGCCGGTGGAATGCCTTCTCTGCGTTTTTCCCATCCTGACCGTCCTCCCCCAGGGAAAGCCAGGAGCAGTGGGCAGCCATCAGTAAGGCGCCCGGGGACCAAGTCCAAGCGCTCAGTCCTGTCCTGGTCAGGGACAGGACCGAAGAGCAATCTGTTCTTCTGCATGTTTTTGTTGTGGGGTTCTATGGGGGGAACCCGAGTGAACGCGGGGAGAACATGCAAACTCCACACAGAAAGGCCCGGGAACCAGCCCCGACATGTTGCACCATGCGGGACTATAACATCTTTGCATG
>OMKP01090618.1:0-14805 GCA_900302375.1 Bathygadus melanobranchus | reverse complement strand
CGCTCCACCAAATCACAACTCTTCTCTGTCCTTGCACCACAATAGTGGAACGACCTCCCGATAGCGGTCAGGACAGCAGAATCACTGACCTGCCTCCGCAGGAGGCTCAGGACCCACCTTCACCTCCTACCCACCTTTCCTCCCCAACCCTCTCCCACCTACCCGATCAATACTTGAATCCCACCCCTCCTTAGCACTCCCATATTTGTATGTCTTGGCTCTTTGTAGGATCTTGTACGCTGGTATGTCCCGGCACTTGAAATATAACTTAGCTTGTGTAGCATCTTATCCTGGCTACCTGCTGTTGTACAGTAAGGAGCCAACCTAGCAAGCTTGTAAACTTGTTCTATTGACCTGCAACCAGGAAATGCTTGTAACTTGTTCTATTCTAATTGTGCTATACCTTAGCACAATTATATACCGTAAGTCGCTTTGGATAAAAGCGTCTGCCAAATGCTCTAAATGTAATGTAATGTAATGTATACTGCCTGCTTTTTATGATGGGAACCGCACAAGCTTATGTACAATGAAACCATTTTTTACTACCACCAGGAACCAATTTGCTGGCTTCATTAAATGGTCCTTTAAATTAGGAAAATGAACCACAATCCAGGCTTTGAATTTATATGTGTGAATTATCTGAACAAACACTGGAAACCACATGAAAACAGCTTGTGTATATGTAGTGAGATTTAAATGTAAGATAATATACAGTGTTGCTGCGGCAGTATCCATTAGCCCAGTTGTTCTGTTGTTCTGTAATTCAGTGAAATGAGTTTGTGCAAATTAAATACACATCCTACTAAATGAGTCCGGGGTTGAGGGTCTTATAGTTCTGGCAATCACATCTGTATGCATAATTACTTGTTATTAGCTACTTACATTATGCTCGACCAATAGCTGCCGCCAAAAGATGTCCCAAGTAATTACATCTCACAATTTGCATTAGCATTTTTAATTGAGTTAGCCAGTTTCACTCTTGTCTGAAGGAGGGGTGCTCATTATTGTGAATTAATCATTGAAAAAACATAATTAAGAAATGATGGAAACAGTGTGACATCAGAGTGTGGAATAAATGTCTCAAACGAAAACAAAATATGAATTGCAAAGAAGCAGCACTGATAGGGCTTAGTGGGATAAAGCTGTTCATTCGTAAAACTGGTGTTGTGCACAATTATCGTCTTCACAGGAACTTCCTGCCTCCTTAGATCACTTCCTTTATCTCATATGCCTTAACAGCATCCCTTCTGTTGGATGTTTTTTTTTCTAAATAATGTCAAACATAAGTCAACAGTGGTTTTAATAAACCAAATTCTGTGGGTCAATGCAAGATACAACAAGAAGA
Source organism: Bathygadus melanobranchus (assembly GCA_900302375.1). Taxonomy (NCBI): domain Eukaryota; kingdom Metazoa; phylum Chordata; class Actinopteri; order Gadiformes; family Macrouridae; genus Bathygadus; species Bathygadus melanobranchus. Next base: position 13,460 of record OMKP01090618.1, on the reverse strand, counting down.
GTGGAACAAAATGGACAAGGCAGAATAGAGTGTGGGTGCATGTTTGTTTGTGTGTGTGTGTGAGAGAGAGAGAGAGAGAGAGAGAGAGAGAGAGAGAGAGAGTGTGTGTGTGTGCATGCATGCGTGCATGTGTGCGTATGCTGGCAAGGATGGAGAAGGGTGTGTATGAAGTTGTTTCACATCTGGATTTTACCATTTCAAATATCTCGCTAGTTTGACAGAATGTGTGTTAATGTCGTTATTTACGAGCCAGAAAAAAACGATTGCTATACAGGAAACCTCCCAGAATGTCTTTCCAACTCAATCACAGATCACAGATCAATAGGCCTATTTAAAATATTGATATGCCATTTGCACAAAATGACTGCAATATTAGATATTTTTAACACATTTTAATGATACGTCCACTTCTGGTATTTACTTCAGACCACAAGCCTGAGTTGCCAGTGAATACACGATTTCAATTTGATTCAATTAGACTTCTTTGTGCTCTCCTGTTTAGCGCATAGATCCAGAAAAGACATGTTAATGGAGGTCCTCCTTAATCCATCAATGTTCTCTGCTTTTCGGAACAAGGCTGTAACTCGGCTCGATCTCAGTGGAAATAACAAATGTAAAAAATAATGACCTTGCAGTAATGAAAACTAAGATTTACATATTTACAAGATATATATATATATATATATTTTTTAAATCAGATAATGTCACCATAATAAAAAACATTAGCAACATAAATAGTATAATAATATAACAATATTTTCATGTGCATTAGGAGAGCAGAAAAAAATCAATTCAATTGTAAATGCCTTTAACAGACTCAGAGAATGCATCTTAAAAAATAAACAGGGGGCTCGTGCAAACAAGGTGCAATCGAGGATAAAGTACAACACTGTTCAATCCCCAGCTCAACCTTCCAGCCCTGTTAAGAGAGCCGATCAAAGCACAAAGTACGTCATTGAACAAATATAATGAACAGATGCAGATGTAATGATTAGGTACAACCTGAGAACCCTGGGGAACCCTGAGAGGAAGACCTGCTGGGGGAAGATCAGAGTCATGCAGACTGCTAGTGAACTCTTAATGTCACGTTCAAGTGCTGCCCTCTATTGTTTTGTTGGATGTTTCAACTGTTTCCACATTTAAAAATGATGCAGATACACACATACACGTGTCTTTGATTGGATTGCAGATGTATTTTGTTGCATCATCAGAAGAGAATGTTCGTATTGCATGCAATGCGATTTCCCTCTCATTTTGGATTTGTCAATGATTTGAGACGTTCAGTGGGTTTAAACAAAACTCTTCCAACTGTAAAGTTCTCTGGTACTGGCAGGGTAGAACCCAAAAGCACAACAAGGAGGCAGATAGAATTGCAATGAAAGTTCCTTTTATTTCATAAACAGGCATGGTCAAAAACGGGAGATCAGTCACACAGGCAAACAAAACCGATAAGGGACAGGCAGAGAATCCAAACCAGGAGATCAATCAATCAAAACCGACAAGGGGCAGAAAACAGGCATGCAGGGTCCACAGGCAGGTCAGGAAAAAATGTAAATGTAAAATGCCAATCTGGCAGAGAAGAAAGGGAAGTGGACTGGTATTTATAATGAGTGAGTCATGAGGGAATGAGCTGCAGAGGAGGAAATGGGCGGGGACAACCAGGTGAAGGGAATGAGGTGATTGGATAAGAAAGGAGAGTAGCTGGATCTGAAATGACAAGAGAGTTAGTGACATGGCATGAGAAACAAACAAATCAATAAACAATAACGTGTTTATCATGCAGTCTTGCACATACAATTATTTTTGACTGAGAATTCCGACTTGCATGTTTTTCCTATTGCTATCTCTCTGTCTCTGGCGAGCACTGAGCAGGTGCAGAGGAATATATATATATACATATATACATGCGCACACATGTACACACAGCGTCTATATAAACACACACACACACACCGAACACGCCGCCCCTTCTATTAGATTCCTTTAGTCTGCCAAATGCTCTAAATGTAAATGTAAATGTAATTCCTTTAGCAGTAAACTGTCATTGGGTAAATAAAGAGGTGTCACACAGATACACTATATACTTCCTGTTTACACAATTAAAATATAGTACTCATGGGCCTTTCATAGTTTGCACCCTATCTAATGGAGACAAACCGTGTTTGGGGCATGGAAGGACATGGAACCTGTTGGACAAGGTATAAAGCCAGATTTTACACTTCCCCTGGGAAAAGGGTTAGGGTTAGTCAGTCTCCACCCCCAGCGTAATGAGAAAACCCTCCAGTGTCAATTTTCACAATTCCTGCCTGGGATGTTATCCGTTGTACTTTGCACAGACCTGTGTTTGGTTAACGCTGGCTCCCCGTGCGATGGGTGGAGCGGTGTGATGCTTTGATAAACAGGCTAGGTTGACTGTGGAGAAACGTGCCTGGGCAGAGAGCAGGCACGTTGTGGAATCCTGAACACAGCACCTTTCACGGTGAACGAGCCACAGACACCACTCTGCTGCCTTCGGAGCGGGGATATTTTGGATTCTTATTGATTAAGAGAAATATGGAGACTTCCAAAGAGGTGGACACAACACGGGTTTACCAGAAGGGTCCAGAATTCCTTCGCAAACAAATGGAACTCGAGAGTGAGAGCAGGGGGGGGGTGAGTGCAGTGGAGCGGCTTGCGGCGAGCAGACCCAAATACGTTAAGAGTCACCGGGTCGTCAACGCGGTGCCGGTGATACACGTCGAATCGGCCTCTGTGAGCAGCAACGGCTCCTCCAACCACTCCAAAGGCTCTAAAAAGAGTGGCAATCGGATCCCGGGGCGGAAACCCACCGGTGCTACGGGCGAGGAACCAGTACATCCACCAGAACTGGACAATGTTGTTCGGCGATCCAGTTCCAAAAAACGCCCGGATTCCTTATTACTTTATCGACAGAAATGTGATCTACTAAAGGGCTCATCAACAAATGAGAGGAATAAACAACATTTGGGAAACAGGTTACTTCGTAGCACTTTGGATAGAAATGGCCCCTTACTTGAAGCAACAGGTGGCAAAACAGGATTTGCCACAACTGAGGGAATTACAACAGGAAGTGTCACAGATGCAGTTGGAGCGCAATCTGGGAAATTATTAACACAACTTGGGCAACAACACAGCCACGCTCTGGACAAAGCTGATACGAACAGTGTTTTGAGCAAACCTATTCACAACAGAGTTGCCGAGGTAAAGAATAGGTTATCCAAGGGGGTCAGCCGTTCCCACTCTGACATCAGCTCAAGGTATTCCAAAAACTTTGCAGATTTTGACGCTTTCTTCCAGTACTGTGGGCTGGACGGCGAGATGGTCCAGTCTTTGGGAAAGGAGAACTTTTCAGCGCACTCGGACGAAGCGGCCATCCACAGCCTTAGTGTCTCTACGTCGGACGGTGCTTTCTCCAGAAATAGTGGGGACAGTGATGGACTACTGGAGGAAGAGTTGTGTGAGAAGATTCGCCAGGGGACTTCTGTCATTGAACGCAACGCCAGGATTATCAAATGGCTGTACAGTTGTAAAAATGCACAAGAGACTGGGAAAAAGTTACGAGAGCTTGATTAACTTTTTTTCTACTTGTTTCATTTGAATACTTGCCTGATATTACCTTCAATGTTAAGTGAAACGTTGGAACTTCATGCTGCTTTCAGCAATAAAGGTGACATATTTGAAACATTACAGTCTGTTTGAGGACATCACCATGTTTACGACCACCACTTTGTTGGCACTGTTTGGTTGATCTTTTCTTTTTTATTGCGAAAGGAGTCTTGTATGTGTCTTTTGTGCACAGACATACAAATATCAATAAAAATGTCACTTTTGACATAACTTTTGACACTTTCAAAGAAAGTATTATAGCAGTTTTCAGAATAGTTTTTGGCTGTTGTATGAATGTGTCCCATTATTGTAACACACACACACACACACCAGATAAAATGTTTTTGTGTTCAATGAGGAAATTAGGTATTAGGGATTCTAAACACCAAAACAATGGCATGCTTTTATTTTAACTACAGTTGTAAAAGTACCCACTATTCCCAAAGGGCAGCCGTTGAAACAGATGATAATGTTGATCAGTCATGTTTTTCACGAGGGCTTCAGGCTATGACAAGTATGCAGGCTTTACTTGTGCCTCTCATGTTCCCCTCTTTGTGGTTTGATCTCATCTTCTACTTCTTCTCTCCAGGCAAGAGAGGTGCATGTGTGACAGAAAACATGAAGAAAGCTACAATTACTAAGTGGCACCACGCTCACATGCAAACACACACACACGCACAGACAGTCACAGTACACAGTCAGACTACATTATACAACAATATTTATATTAAGTTATATTTATATTAAGCTGAACTGTATACATGTGTCGCTTCGATATAAGCTATATCGGTCTTCTGCTTATTTATTTTTGTTACCTTCAAGACATTTAGCCTAATCTCTTCAGTCTTCATAGACATAAACAATGACAGATTCATGTATAATTACTACTTATAAGCTCTTACCGAATCAGATGAGATGAATCTACAGACAATCTAATCTTGAGTTAATTCAATAAATAGCTCTTTTAATAAAGAAAAACCACTAAACTAGCCACCATCTCCCAGTTGAGTGATGAGTTGTGTGATAGGTGTGAAAACTCTCTTCATGTATTGGTTTACCTGGATCCCCCTTTTCTCCCCCCTTAGTCATTCAACTGTATGTTGGGTAACTTTACAATCCTTTACGTTGCGTAACTCTTCTAATCCTACACGGGTCCACCTGGACTCTGAATAGCTTCACCTCCTACCCACCTCTCCTCCCCAACCCTCTCCCACCTACCCGATCCATACTTGAATCCCACCCCTCCTGGATCCTTAGCACTTCCATGTTTGTATGTCCTGGCACTTTGTAAGATCCTGTATGCTGGTGTGTCCCGGCACTAGAAATAAAACTTAGCTTGTGTAGCATCTTATCCTGGCTACCTGCTGTTGTACAGTAAGAAGTCAACCTAGCAATTATAAGCTTGTTCTATTGACCTGGCAACCAGGAATGCTTGTAACTTGTTCTATTGTAATTGTACTGTATCTTCAGTGATATACTATTGTCTCCCTCTTTCAACAAATGTGTTACCTTTTGTAAGTCGCTTTGGATAAAAGCGTCTGCCAAATGCTCTAAATGTAATGTAAATGTAAATTATGTTTTTCCCCATTTGGTTATGAGACCAAGTATAATACAACAGTATCGGCTATCAGATATGACAGCCTATATCTTATTACTCAATGATCTACATTCATCTTCAAAAATAATAACCTGATGACGTAGTCTACTTGGCCGACTGGACAATACTCAATTCATGTCGTCCATGGTACGACTCTCAAAGACGGCACTTCTTTCTCAATAAAATACGAATTGAGGATGTATCATTTTAAAGCACTAATGAGCTAATGTGAGCTTAAACCTTCCATGTTACACACTAAAACATTCCACCGTTTAAAGTAATGTATGTGTGCCTTGTTCGAGAATGACCAAGCCACTTGTCACTTGCATCAGTTTTCATAGAATCATTTTACATACAAAAATATGAGTGTACCTTTTGTGTTCATAGACCACGGACAAAATCAAAACATACGAACATGTGCGCAGAGCTCAGCCAGTCACGTGTATGAAAATGCCTCACCAAAACGACAAGAAAAAGATTGATAAGCATAGCGGCCAATCCGCGGCGCGAAAGTCGGGTAGCAACAGGACTAATACAAGTGGATTGTCCAATTAGAGAGCAGCAGTGGGCGGGTACACGTGCTACCCTTCATTCTGTGTTTACTTCCGTCAATACTTCCACGGTGAAGAGAAAATATCGACACGACAAACAAGTCAGCACTTCAAATCAAGGTATGTTTTAAGCCTAGGATATTCATTGTTTCACGTCAGCATATGTGATATTATCTCATCTATTAGATGATGATATCAAATATACATGCCACCCTCGTCTTAGAAATATTTTTCATGATTTCTTCACACTAAACGATGTATGCTTCCAGACAAATATGTAATATAGACAAATACAATTATTCGTCTACATGGTGGCAAACTTTGGAGACGAATGACATAATGCGCAGGTACCGTTGTCAATAACTGTACAACCAATTGTCTCCACAAAGCCTACACAAAAACATCCATTCATCCAGTTATTATTTTCATTGATACTTTAGCTGCAATTACACAATAAAGTCGTCGCTTTTAGATAGCTAAACACATTTTTTTCATTGTTCCGTCAACATTCTCAGGCTCTCTTTTCACAATCCCTAGCCATCCAAGAATGCCTTTTTTGGGTAAGGACTGGAGGTCTCCAGGGTGGAGCTGGAGGAAGGTGGAAGGCGGCTGGCAGAGGATCGTGGTGTTTGGACACGACTTGGGAGACGACCACAACGAGGTTAACGTGTAAGAACATCTCTGACAGCATGTTCGCTTTATTTACGCACTCCCTACTGCGATTATCCTGCCAATGAACTTATTTTCTTTGTCACAAGCTGTATGCCTGTTTTTGAGTGCATTGTTTGTCAATGAATTGTTGTAATGATACAGCTGACTGTTGTACCCCCCCAAACAGGTAACCATCGTTGTTAGTAGAAGTAATAATTACTGTAGCTATTAGAATTACAGATCAAAGCTGACTCATATCAAAGGTTCCCTATGTATGTCTGCCTATCAGACATCTTTAATCAAGAAATGCATAAGCGACCCTAATGCAGAAGTGGCTAATAGGTTATTAAAACAGGAAATACGCACTCCTAACATGAACATAAACAGGAAATGCCCAGGACTCTAGTGAATGACGAGAAATGTGGTTGATCCCAGACTTGGTTGGCTGATCACCAGCATGGCATGGAAGCTAGCGCTATGGAGAAGTGGTTTACATTGTATTGTGTAAATGCAGCCTGTCTCTGGAGAGGGCTGCTATGGTTAAGACAAGGCTTAAGTATAGGAATGAGTATGTTGTGTTGTATTGTATGTGCCTGTTTTTTGTGGCCTATTATGACCTGCTGTTTCTATTAACAGCTTAGAAATGACCACCTCGCTTGGAGTAAGACTTGTCGTACACTTCAGTCAACAGGATGGAGATTGAATTGTCCAATATAGCTATCTAATGGCAGCTCACAAGAATAAGTAAACCCAGCACACAATATTATAGCTCTATAGCTATAGTCGCTGCGATGTGATGACTCGCGCAGCTAGTGTGTTTCAGTAGAAAGGGGGGAACCTCTGTACCAGCCCCTGATAGCTTATCCAGGTCACCAGGGAGGCTATAGTCTTATCAGTCAACCAACTGTTCCTCATCATGCCACATTACCCCGTCATCACCGCTCAATCTCCTGCATAAAGAGACGGACAATGCCAACGGTGTGTCTGGGCGACAACGTGTGACGTCATAAGGATTGGGCCGCTGTCCAAATATCTCCCTGGTTATATAGAGAGTGTATATTGTATTCTCTCCGGGACAATAGACAGAGTTTTACTGTTGTTCCTTTTAAAGAAGCAGCTCTGTGTCCTAAGTTGTCGCCATGTTCAGTTTAGGTGATTGAAGGTCACTAAAAAAGAGCGCGAACGCTGAAGGAATATGAAATATATTGGTTAACCATTGACCACATAGTCCTCTTGTACTTTGTATGAAGCTGTAATAGTTCATGGTAATCTAGTCAATCTCACGTATAACAGCATTAAACCCTTAAAATTGGGTATCGGCTAGTCTCTCAAGGCTCTAACCCACATTAAACATTAGGCTAGCCTGTCGTTTTCCATGATACATTCTCTATTGATCATTGTATTTAGTTTCTATCTATTCCCCACTCTCTCTCAATGATTCTCTGCCCCCCCCCTCTTTTGTGTGCTTTGCATGTTTTTGTTTGTGTGTGCGTGTCTGTGTGTACACACGCATGGCACGCGCACGTGTGTGTGAGAGATTGGCTAAATGGATAGAGACAGGGATTACAGTAGATCTCATTCATCCCATCCATGTTACTGGACTGGACCCAGTCTTTCTTGACACGCAAAGCCTGGCTTGCCTGTTCAACTCAACCCCCAGTTCACCACTTTGATCACAAACGTCTCTTAGTAAGATAGGCTTGATTATAGATATGTTATGTTTAAGACATATGCAGCTTTTCTGTTTGTTTTAAACCACAACACTTGCACATACCCTAAAATAATAATGTAGGGTAATAATATGCAATATGGATTGCATCCATAATAGAAATAGTGTCAGTTGAGTTGGTGGGTTGGTTGGTTGATTCTTGTGTTCAGTCAGGTGCTCAAATGGAGACACAGAGTCCCGTTGCATGAAGATGATCAGCCCCCCCCTTTGATCATCCAGTCGGAGCTCATTAGTGAATGCCTCTGAATAGAGTAGGACCTCCTGATGCAGCCTTCTGACTTGAAACTCCCTGCAGGATTACAGCCTTAGATTTCAAACAGGCAGCATCCACGTGTTCTTTGTGTGGCTGTTGCGGTACTGAAAGAGTTTGTGAACATATTCCAAAAAGAACATGATTTTATTGAATGTGGCACTATAGTGTTGCTATAGGGGGATATCCATCTCGGGGAGGGGTTGTATCCACAACGCAAGACGTTTGCCATTTGTGACAAACCATAAACCTTACCACATTGTTATAACTGCGCTTACAAGTTGGAGTTTGGAGTTTCAAAACAACAAGCAAACCACTCGCCAAGTATCTCATGCCTCTCATGCACACATGCCTGATCGATTTGTAATATCTAAATGAGTGTAGCCATTGAGTACACGACTTTGTTGAGTACTTGACATTTGGCATTGTGTGTTATTTCTGAATTGCAGACCACTGCTCTGAATAACAGACCTATTATAACATAACCATTTCCAACCATATCATCTAATGGACTATATTTTTTAGTGGAAGCAATAAAATCATTTCTGGTTTCATATTTTGTGTCAAAGGTATTTTGAATATTATTATCTTATGTACTATATTATATTTTTGAAGCAGAGGGGTCTTGACCCTGATGGCTCACTGTACATTATCACTCACCCCATCTACTAGAACCAGTTGCAGTTGGGTGTTGAGGAAGTAACTGATATCACTTCACTTGACTCTTGACTACGGGGACAATTCACCTGTCCACGAGAAATTCTGGACATTGAACGATAAATAAATGTCTAGTCTAGCACTTGAAAACTCTTGGTATTCCCCTGGCCTAAAGTCACATTCATTGCAACACACTAATGTCTCCCTGTTGTGTGGAAATAGACTCTGTGATGTGAACGAGGAGAGCCTGTTTGTGGGAGAGGTGAGTGAGCCAGCCAATCAAAAGAGGATAAAGGACATCTGCAACCACAACACCAAATCCCAATGTGAGTGACGGACAGAACGATGGCAATAGCGATATGGTTTGAGTCATTTGTACAAAGACATGTTGCAGCTTGTTTAAAAGCAGGCTTAGTAGGGAAAGTAAAGTAAGAACGTTATGTGGTTAAGCACACGGTTTCAAGCGACTCGTACTCGGTTTGTTCATGTTCCGGTTTGGTAAGAGCCAGTGTCTTACCAAACTGGATCATCAACACTGGATCATCAACACTGTAATCAACTAGAAACACACTTTCCATACTTTGTATAAAACGTTAGCTGCCTGTATGTATATTTTACTGGAGTAGAATGTTCATGGAAACTAGGGCTGGACCACATGGAAAGATTTATTATCACAATAATTATGGGTAATTTTATATGATATCATATATATCGATATCATGTATAGCATTTAGCTCCTGCTACACACCACTAAAAGTGTCTTTCCAGGGCTCCTCCATTATCAGGATACAGGTGGATGTTGAATAAGCTGGCTTATTGCAGACTTTGTAGCTGAATGAAGACAGGGCAGGTGGTAGTTGATGGCTGGTTTAACCTGTGTGCACTGATTGGTCGATGCATCACAGGTGTGCAGCCCCACCCAGCCCCAGACTCTAACTTGGGCCAAGTGAGGCTGCTTAAACCAGCCACCAACCACACACACTCCACATCATGATGTGCTTTTGAATTCAAAATACCATTCCAAATGGTCGAACTGAAGGTCATTCCATTGAATTAGGTCCGGTATCGGACTAAAACTAGTTTTCCTTCCTCACCGACGTTTCAGACCTCATATTAGATCATTTTCAGATCATATCTTCTCATTGTAGTTCATTTATGCTATAAAATCACAATAAGTCAATATCTTCATTTAATGACGATATAATACCATTCATAGGCGATCAATTATAATGTTGAATTATTGCCCAGTCCTAATGGAAACTTTTACCAAAGTACTGTTTTCCGATTTGTAGCTAATACGATATACAGTAGCATATAGTAGTATAGTATATATAGGATGTACAGCACAAACTATACAGTACAAAGTACATTTTAAACCATTCTTCTTTCAGAGGATATTGGCATAAAGTGGAGCTTTGTAGCTCATTTGTTGTGACTCAATTCCTCCAGTGTGACTGTCTATCTTCTGTGTCCAGTTGACTTTAGCGATAAATGGATCTACGTGCAGAAGGAGAGCACTAAAGAGGTGTGTGTCAGAGCCTGAGAGCCTCAACATCTTCACATCCATTGCACATGCCGTATTCTGTGTGTGTGTATTCATGCGTGTGGGTGTTCATGCGTGTGCGTCTGTCTCCACAGCGACACGGGTACTGCACGCTTGGCGAGGCCTTCAACCGCTTGGATTTCTCCAGTGCCATCCAAGACCTGAGGAGATTCAACTATGTAGCTAAAGTAAGCTTTCACACGATCGACAAGTGAATCCTCCTATCTGTGATGGGAATGCCTTTAGTGATTTCTGAAGCCTCCAGATATTAGATAATTGTCTACGGGCATGAAGTTAACATCTATTTGTGTCCAACGGTTTTTCTGGGGATTGATTGCTGGCTTTCTGACACTACAGCTTTTCCAGCTTATCGCAAAGTCCCAGTTGACCTCTCTGAGTGGCGGCGCCCAGAAAAACTACTTCAACATACTGGATAAGATAGTAAGCAAGGGTAAGTGTCTGAGTGAGTGTCTGAGTGAGTGAGTGAGTGAGTGTCTGAGTGAGTGAGTGAGTGAGAGAGAGGGAGTACTCTGATATTTATGTACTGGATGTAGTAAAAACAAAAAGCAGGGCCGCAAAAAATGCTGATCCATTGACACAACAGTCTCTAGGGTTTACAATGGGAAACATTTTTCCTTATCCCATTTTTGCTTTCTTAAATGTTTACGCAAACAGTGTCTTTTAAAAAAAAAAATGCTTCCCAGGCTGCTGTAATCTCTTTTGTACTTGTACTGCTTTCTCTGAATTCAGAAAGTAGGACAGTGGCCAGCAGGCACCAGGGTTGAATCTGAGACCTTTCAACCTGTTAAATGATACAGTACTCTCTCAGGGCTCACCATAACACTAGGGTTAGGGTTAGGGTTAGGGTTAGGTTACACGTCTCCATCTAACACTATATACTGTAGCAGGTGGTGTTAGGGTTAGGGTTAGGTTACACATCTCCATCTAACACTATATAGCAGGTGGTGTTAGGGTTAGGGTTAGGTTACACATCTCCATCTAACACTATATAGCAGGTGGTGTTAGGGTTAGGGTTAGGTTACACATCTCCATCTAACACTATATAGCAGGTGGTGTTAGGGTTAGGGTTAGGTTACACATCTCCATCTAACACTATATAGCAGGTGGTGTTAGGGTTAGGTTACACGTCTCCATCTAACACTATATAGCAGGTGGTGTTAGGGTTAGGGTTAGGTTACACATCTCCATCTAACACTATATAGCAGGTGATGTTAGGGTTAGGGTTAGGTTACACATCTCCATCTAACACTATATAGCAGGTGGTGTTAGGTTGGGGTTAGGGTTAGGTTACACGTCTCCATCTAACACTATATAGCAGGTGGTGTTAGGGTTAGGGTTAGGTTACACATCTCCATCTAACACTATATAGCAGGTGGTGTTAGGGTTAGGGTTAGGTTACACATCTCCATCTAACACTATATAGCAGGTGGTGTTAGGGTTAGGGTTAGGTTACACATCTCCATCTAACACTATATAGCAGGTGGTGTTAGGGTTAGGGTTAGGTTACACATCTCCATCTAACACTATATAGCAGGTGGTGTTTGTTTGGGCTGAATGATATGGTAAAAAAAAAATCATATTGCCATTATTTTGACCAATATTGCGATTGTGCTATGATTCATTATTAGTGGGAATGATCATTTTTGCATCACAATTTTCATTTTCACTGAAAAAACGATCATGATGTGACATTTGTTGGGCTCTGTAAACAAACCATACAAACATGTTTTCTTACATATGGCAAAGAAAATGTGTAGGCCAGTGCATCTCTGCAGCACTACAGTACTTCATTTATAATGGTGTTACACATTTACATTTACACATGTTACCCTTATCCAAAAAATGCTGCCCTTGCGATATGGATATTGCACTTGGCCATATTGCGATTTGGATAATATTTTGATGAATTGTTCAGCCCTAATCCTGTGCTTTTGATGGCACCATCCATATGGTTGGATTGAAGACTTTGGTCTATGGTTGGATTGAAGACATTGGTCTACAGTTGGATTGAAGACATTGGTCTATGGTTGGATTGAAGACATTGGTCTATGGTTGGATTGAAGACATTGGTCTATGGTTGGATTGAAGACATTGGTCTATGGTTGGATTGAAGACTTTGGTCTATGGTTGGATTGAAGACATTGGTCTACAGTTGGCTTTGAAAACTTTGGTCTATGGTTGGATTGAAGACATTGGTCTATGGTTGGATTGAAGACATTGGTCTACAGTTGGATTTGAAAACTTTGGTCTATGGTTGGATTGAAGACAGTGTTTGGTGACTTCTTCTTGATTGTCTTTTTTCTGTGTCGTCAATGACAGTCCTGGAGGATCACTACAACCCGCGGCTGATCAAGGAGCTGCTGCAGGACCTGAGCTTGGCGCTGCATGCTCTGACCAAGGGGGTGGGCAAGTGTGTGCTGGTGGGCAGCGTCAACGTGTGGCTCTGCAGGCTGGACATCGTCCACACTTGGCAGCAGCAGCTCAACAACCTGCACATCCCCAAGGTAGTGTACCTGCTGGGGCACAGGGGATGGGAAATGTTACGCTATAGCTCAGTGCTTCTCAAACTCTTTATTTTCTGGATGTCTTACTGACATCCAGATTTACATTTAGCATTTGGCAGACATTTTTTTGCAAAGCGACTTACAATAAGTACATTTGTTGAAAGACTGACACAACAATAGCCTGAAGGAAGAAGAAGAACAAGTTTCAAGCATTTGTGATTGTTAGGTTATGGGAACAAGTTTCAAGCTCATAATTGCTAGGTTGACCCCTTCCTGATAAAACAGCAAGATAGCCAGGATACGATGCTACACAATGCTAAGTACTATTTTAAG
>OMKP01090617.1:0-23808 GCA_900302375.1 Bathygadus melanobranchus | reverse complement strand
ACCCTGGTTTGTCTGTGAAGTTTTGTTTGCCTGCGTGTGTTTCGACAGTTTTTTTAATTTGTAATTTTTTCATTTGTTTTTTCATTTGCTATTTCTTTCAGTTGCCAAATCACCAGATGAAGGGAGTTGCATAGGTTTTACTTTATGTAAATTTATATCAGTGCCCTTACGCAAAATGGTTGTCTGTAAATATGTAAATAGTGTCCAAAAATGAAAAACAATAAAAATATTATAAAGAAAGAAAATATATTTGATTAGATTTGTATCATTCAATTTCGTTTCATATAAATTACTACCAATTACTACCTGTCTTAACCTTCATTTGTTTTGCTATTTAATCTACGTTGCATTTCAGTCACTGGGAAAAGGTTCATATGAGGTTTGACGTTTGATGGATGTGATGTGCATAAAAATACACTGCTTTACTATATAGCTTTGTTAAGCCAATCAAACCACTTCATATCTTTCCTCAGACACGCCCACATTCACACACCAATGGCTGTTTCAGCCATGAAAGGCGACAAGAGCAGTTAGGATTTAGGTTTCCATAAATCAGATATTTCTTTGTTAGGAATTTGTTATAAAATAAATACCCCATGAAATAAAAGAATCATAAAATAGTCATAGAAAAAAACACAAGTTATTAATATTGTAATCTCATAACACAGTAATACGTTTGTTTGTCAGTTGCGGCAGGTCTTGTATGTGTATGCGTGTGCGGGATGCTGTGTTTTTAAGTCCATGCATTAAGAGCGTTAAGCTGTCCAGCTCTTTCCCATGTCTACGAGCTCCATGCCTTCACAGTAAGAGCGTGTCCTTGTCGCCCTCACCTGGATGGTGAGTGAAACACAAAATAAATATTTACAGTCTAATCCAAGTGAACAGACAAGACCAGAAGGATCGCTGAGTATCTTTTACACACACACACACACACACAGACACACACACACACACACACACACACACACTTACCGTGGAAGGCCTGTGTGAAGCCAGCTGTTGTAACAGTGGGAAAGGGGTCCAATGGATGGGTTCCACGGGCCAACTGCAGACCGACAGATCACTGGCCTTCCCTGAGTCCAACACACAGTCCACCATGCTCACCTCACTTCCTCTCCAGCCATACTGGGAGCTGCACACCAAGGGAAGTACAGGACTATTATTTTCCCAGAAACCCTCATGTGATCGCAATTGAGTCAGCAAGCAGCACACAGACTCAGCAAATACATTCTCACAAATGGTATGAAATGCATTCTTCTCTTCTCCTGGCAGTCCATCTAATTTGGAGGTATAGGAAGGAAGGTAATAGGAAGATATTCAAGGCACACCAACTTCCAGTCACATGGATACAAGCTCATAAAAATCAGACAGCCAATTGCATTGCATGTCCAAAATATGTAAGAACTGCATATTATGTGGACTAATTAATCAGTAAAGAAGCAAATCATCAAAATGAATTATAAACAGTAAACTGGTAAATTAGTAAACTAGTAAATAGTAACAAAACAGGCAACTATTTTCCATAGATGTTTCACTAGCTCTAGATCGTTGCTGTAACTGGTGCCAGGAATATGAATGGATTCCAATGAATTTCACAGCACACTTAACCTTGCCTCAAGGTATGCCAGACGTGCCAGACCGGCTGGGAACCTCTGGTTGAGGAAATCCAGTAAATGTGCAATCATTTAATAAAGTTCTATCTTATCTTTCAGTCGGACTTAATAGTTTTGATGATCCATTTATTCCAGACCATGCCTGTGCTAGACCCTATACAGCTGTATTCTGGTGCTCAGCTACTATTGTTTGGATTGGTATTGTTGTGGTGTGCATGTCTGTGACAAACATACAACCAGACTTCCAAAATAAACTCCCACACAGGGATATTTAGTGCAGAGGCAGAACATAAGATGGTAGACAATAAAGCATACAGAGGCTATAAGTTACAAAGATGAATTGTAACTTGTTTAAAGGGTATGTGTAGCAGTTGCACTTGCTACACACAACATAAAGTGGCTTCTTCGGGGCTCCTCCAGTCCGAGGACACAGGAAGTTGTTGAAAAAAACGGTTTATATCAGCGTTGTTTTTGTAGACAGAGCAGGTGGAAGGTACTGACACGTCAGAACTCACTGTGCGTGTGTGGTGACGGCCGGCTTAACGTGTGTACATTGATTAGCCAACGCATCACAGGTGTGCAGCCTCACCCAGCCCCAGACTCTAACGGGCCAAGTGAGGCTGCTTAAACCAGCCACCAACCACACACACTCCACAGTAAACTAAAACTCCCAATGTAAACCCCAAAATCACCTTTTATTTCAGTTAAAAGTGGTTCTGTGTTGGTGAACATTTCTGATATTTTTGACCAAAATGTATCCACCACTTTTCCTGAGCGGTAGTTTCCTATTGGCTCCACAACCAGTGAGCCATTAAAACAATTACAAAAAAAGTAACATGTTGCGTTACAGCATTACCTACTGAGAAACGTTGTTATTTAGAACCAACGACGGCTGCTCAGAACGCATTCTGTGAAACCCACAGGTGGAAGTTCTGGCATTGTGGCGGGGTGTGTGTGTGTGTGCATACCTGTGGGGGAACACGGTGTGTATACGCGTTCCATTGCTGGGGCAGGTGGACGCCAGAGATAAGGTGTCGTCGTGGTAACAGCAGGTGCGGTCGAGCGCCCGCAGATGTAGCAGCTCATCGGAGCGGGTGAAGCCGGGGTTGTCCAGCGAATCGACCGACCCTGCCGTTGAGCGCAGCCAGAACCGACCCGACAGCTCGTCAAAGTGGTTGAACCTGCGATAGCTTGGAAACACGCATACACATTCATATAAAAACTGACCTGTCATTATATATGATGTGTTTTTTTTATTTCAAATGTATTATGTATGTATTATGTAATGTATACTGAATTACTCCCACAACTTGCAATAATCACTTGAATTATTAGTTTTTATTAGCTATTATTACAAAACCGCATACAGGCCTATATAATATCCGTGCTCTCTGCTGTGCAGAGAGTCTCTTTTTTGGGGAATTACAACTTACATCTTACAATATCTGATCTGCGTTTGCTCCGTTTCGGCAAGCGATGGAGCACTAGAGTGACATCTTGTGGAGGTTATTGTAAGTACAAGTATTGCAACATGTCTAGTCATGCAGTCCAAAATTTCCCCCCTTTGTACCTCTGATGTCAAAACAATTCCCACTTGAGTCACTAAATCCGACTTCTGCTCCACCAGAATGTATTGGTGGTTGGATGTCCAGCTACAACGGCTACACTTAAGTACGAGGTTGAGAGAAGGTTGAGAGAAGTGTCTTTTTGGAAACACTGCCTTGTGTAGGAAGAAATGATGTGAGCATTAGCATATCTTTTGTGTTTATGCGACTGGTCCTTTTTTAGACATCCAGACGGCATGGTCGCCACCAGCTCACCACAGCACAAGCGGGTCAGAGGAGCTCATTTGTTTCTCTGTATATACTTCCATGACAGGAACTCTGAATACCCAGGCCTCTGTACCACCACAGTCTCATTGGTTGCAAAATATTATGCGTGCGTGCGTGCGTGTGTGTGCATGCGCGTGCGTGTACATACCTGCTGCGGGTCTGGTTGACTTTGGCCAGGATCAGCATGGCTCGGTATCGCCTCACCGCCACCAGGGCCAGGATGGCCACCAGGGTCAGCATGACCAACAGGACGGCGAGACACGCCCCCACCAGGCGCGCCCGCGTCATCCTAACGTCACACCTCTGACCCATGAACCAGAAGTGATCTCCTGCAAGGCAGCTGTCCACAAACGCACAACAAACACTTCTATACATGTGTGGAGAGTGTGCGTGTGTGTGTGCGTGTGTGCATGAGTACGTGCGTGCACATGTGTGTGCATGTGTACACCAACCAGAATGTGTGTGCGGAGATCGACCCAAATATGTGTATGTGTCTGCATGCGTGCGTGCATGTGTATATGCGTCCTCACCGGCAGACAGGTAGCTGGCCTGGATGGTGGGTACAGATCCCATGGTGATGGCAGTAGTCTCGGTTGCAGACAGAGGAGCAGCTGTGGTTCACTCCCCCAGCTCGGGACACACATTGGAAGCCGGCCGGGCACTGCAGCAGCCAGTCACACACAGCTCCCTGGAGGCCTGGCCGTAAGAGACCCGCACATGTGTGAGATGTATGGAGCACGGTGCGGTTTAACAGTTTAACTGTTCCTTGTTACGACTGCAACGGACATAACCACCTCTGAACGGGTGTCTCGGAGACAAACAAACAAGGTTTCTATTATTTTTTCTGCAGATATGGCAAAATCTTGGTTGACAACACTGAACACAGGAAAATATGTTATTAGTAACCTTTACTGGGAGTCACTGCAAGCTCTCTATAGCTGCTAGCAGGTACATTCCCGCAGGTACAATGCTAAAGTGTCAGTGCTAAATGCGAATAGTGCATTTAGCGATGCTTACCTCCCACTGTGATGTTGGTGACCCTTGAACCCATGAAGAGCCGGCCCTCCCCAACAGCCTGAGCCAGTCCTGTACATTCTAGTAGGGAGTCCGAACCCCCCTTCTCCAGCCACACCACAGCTCCCCTGGCCTCAAACTCCACCAGACTCTGCACCACAAGGCCTCTGGAATATAACACCAACCAAATGGATGGATTACTATTCAACTCTCTGATTTATATATATATATATATATATATATATATATATACTATATATAAAGATATATGAAATTAGTTCTCCACCCTTATCTCACCTGCTCCACACCCCCAGCAGCTTGCTGAACCCTGGGGCTTTCTGCAGATAAGGTTCTATCTAAAGGCCCGAGAGAGAGAGAGAAACATCAGCTCATTACTATTTACTATGTAGTCATGTAGCCGTACATGTCAATCATGAGCCGGTAGGAGTTAAGCGTCTTGCTCAAGGACGGGTTCAAACCTTTCGGCAAGAAGTCGACCCCTTGAACCACAAGACCACCGTGCCTACATTTGCAGTATGTGATTGTCTGTGGAAGCATGCATGTGTGTGTGTGTGTGTGTGTGTGTCTCTGTCTTTCCCCACCCAAACCTCCATGTCCTCTTCTGGGTCAGTAGTAACCTCAGAGTTGAACTCTTCTACGATGATCTGCAACAGCAGCTCGACAGACTCCACTGCCGTGAGCAAGCAAAAGTTTTTAGGTGTCCATGTATATATGTGTATATATATATCCAATCTTCTTTATCTTGTCTCAGACACAAGGGACAGATATTAATATTTACTTTTGTTTAGTCATTTAGCAGACACATTTATCGAAAGCATCTTACAGTCAGATACATGTCAATACTGAGCAGGAAGGGGTTCGGCGTCTCAGGGATGCTGACGGTTAAACAGTTTGAAACCAGAACCTTTTGGCCGGGAGTGAAACTATTTAACCTCAGAAGCAAGGCACTGATTGTCATAGTGACAAATTGGTGAACATATGAACACAGACACATACGCACACCATTCTGTACCTCTGAAAGCTGCTGGCTGGTCAGGCACTATGTAAAACCTTGGCGGCTGGGTAGTGGTTACGTTCCAGCTGGGCATGGGAGGTGAGGTGGACGGTGTACCCGCAGAGTGGAGCTCCTGACTGGGATCTGGAAGCGCCGGTGGGGGAGGCTGCTCTGGTGCTCTGACTGTGGGAGTGTGTGTGGATGGGCGGCTGTGAGGAGAGGACTGTTCTGAGGAGGGCGCTGATGTCATAAAGAGGTCCTCGTCGCTCTCACCGTTTCTGTGTTCGATTCCCGGAGCCGCCTCTGTGTCTGCGGGCGTCTCGAAGAAGAGGGCGGTTTGGGTGGAACCTTTGTAGTCACTGAACCGGTTATCCGTAGGAGACGTTTCAGCGGTTGAGGAGAGAAACGGGTAGGGTTTGCGTGCGCGTGCACTCGTCGGCGTTGGGCCGCGTGTGGGTGCGTGCGTGAACACGGCTCTGCGTTCAGCGACGGTTGTGTGCGCCGAGGGTGTGCCGCTCGCATCCCGATCGCTGGGATGTGGTGCGTGAGTGTCAGACATGACCGTCTGTGCCAGTGCAGTACCGCCGTGTTCATCTGTCAACAGGTCTGTGGGTCCATTCCCATCCGTCCCAACTGTTGGCGCCAGTGAAACAGCAGGGGATGATGTGTGTGTGCGTGGGAGAGCGGGCGCCGCTGCCTCGCTGGGACGCAATGTGTGTGCGGTGCCGCCGCTCTCGCTCAGAACCACCTCTCTGTTCGTGTTTTCATCGCTTGTGGTCGTCATGGTTACATCGGAGGACCGGACGAGGGACGCGTTCGTGGTGGAGTGTGGAAGTGCTTCCATTTGTGAGGGCAGTGCTGTGATGGACACAACATAGGAGTCTGGGGAAGCTGCTGTTGTCCAGTAGGGGGAGTCGTTGGTTTCAGGGCTGGTTTTGGTTTGGTCCGAGGAGATGGAGGAGACAAAGGACTCGTCGGGAGTTAAAGTGTTTGTAGTTATGTACGGGATAGAGACATCCATTAAGTTTGTGGTATTTGGTGTTTTTGTAGGTGTGGCAGCTGGATGAGGGTTGGCAGAGAGGGTGTGAAGCATGTCCTCATTTTCAAAACCAACAGTAGAGGCAGTTTCTTGGGATTTGTCTGTAATATCAGGAGCCACATATACAGTGGAGTTCTTTGGTCCATAATTTAAAAGAGAAGATAGTGTTTGAATGGAGCCGTCCAGCTCAGAGCTGTCTGTGTTTGCTGACTGATTAGCCAGGACTGGCCTTTTTGAGGGGGATGTTGCAACAGTTACACTATATGTGTCTGTAGAGTTTAAATCTTTCAGATGAGATTCACTTTGCACAGCTAAAGACTCAGCCATGGCTGACAGAGTCCAACCAGGGGGAAGTTGTGTGTCTGTTGACTGTCTGTGCTGATTCCTCCTCCATGTAGGGGTCTGTCTGTCTCTGTAGCTCCTCTCGTCCTCAGAAGGCCCGTCACGTTGAGTTACAGTAGTCCCAGTCCCCCGCGGTCTGGCTGGAGAGGTTATTAAAGACGGTGGTGGTGGGGGAGGAGAGGGAGGCGGCAGGGCACCGGGGTCGAGCCCAGAGGAGCCTCTTTGTGTTGGGTATGTAACAGTCGTATGTCTGTCTGGGGCGGGCTGCATTACTGCAGATGTGGGCATGTTCCTGACAATCTCCCCAGTGTGTGTGGTGGCACTAGAAACTGTTGCAGTAGTTGGCACCAGTTCCCTGTCCGTGTGGATGGGGAGCACGTCACTTTGCGATGTGTGAAACGAAATGGCTGTTTCCGCAGCAACTGTTCCAGGTGAGAGAGATGACGTGGCCTTGGTCGCTGTGTGTTGTGGTGGTGGTTGTGGTGTGGTGTTGTGAAAATGGCCACGTTGTGTGTCCTCTCTGGAAAAGCCGTGGCCTTCGGTGATGTGAGTAGCTCCAGACACATCCGTTCCATTGTCTGCTTCTTCCTGAGGAAGAGGCTGGGCGGTTCTATCAGCCATCCCAGCCAGGGTCATTCCTGCTCCCCTGGGACTAGAGGACCAGCGACCCTGGTCCTGGAGGGATGTACCCACACCAGCCCACGTGGCGGTGCCCCACCCTGGCTCTGAAGAAGGCTGCCGACCTTCGGCCCCCAGCCCACCCTGGGGTGAACTTGTGATGCTGGCTCCTGTCTTAAGCCAAGCTGTAGTGGTGGAGGTGATTATGGAGGTGATGGTGGTGGAGGAAAGGTGTTGGGTTGAGTCCAGACTGGGGGTGTCGGACTCGGAGGAATTTGTCACAACTTCCTGAACTGGATCACCAGCAACAAACACAGTGTGAGAGAGAGGGTGAGGGACATGGAAACAAAACAGTGGCTCCCACACACACTACACACACACACACACACACATAATAATAATGTTTTTACAGCTTGGTTGGGACAGAACCACAGTCCAGCCACACTCTTCTACAGTTTTATATGTGAAATCAAAATAGATAAGTGACAACAGCAGGGACATTATGAACACTACAGGCTGGCTGACGCTAAACCCACGCCATTGTTAGTCCTTAACATCTGCTATGTGCAAACACAATTTAACATTTAGATGAGAAAACATCTCCACCCCTAAACATAATGTACCAATTAGATTAGACACTCGTGATCAGGGAGTGGGGAATTGAACACAGTAGGGCTCAATGACTGAATAACGTAACTAGATAATTGGGTCACTTTCTGACAAAAACAAGCATGACAAAGTTTCTTTAGTTCTGTAGCAGGCTGGTTCATTCTTGTACATATCTGTGTTATCGTGACAGTATTTCATCAGTTGACACATCCATAATGAGGTTATATAATGAAGTACAGTAGTGGGTGTTATGGTCTTTGTTGTTGAGTGGGCTGTAAGTTAGAAATAGACCAAAGTGACATACGTTCTTGCAGTATAGCGATAGAAAAGAAAACATTACCCGTGTAACTGATGTAATGTAATGTGTAATGGTTGGCAACATGTTGGTAACTTTTCAAGCTCTCACTTTGAATTGTAGCCTATACTAAAAAAGGACATTACGTTTGATTTGAATAGAATCATGTAAATCCAGTTGGAGAACTATTTTTAAGATCAACAGAAGTAAACTATTCAGAGATGTTTGGCAGCATCCTATTGTTTTTCTTACCCATAAAGAGCAATATATATGCGTGGAGCTGCATTTCCAATCCCGAGACATCTCAGTGCCAGAGCCCCGAATAAATCCAAATCCATGCAGCGTATAAATCCTTGCAGAAAGACGCGGACGGCGCGTTAACCGACGACCCAGACTGTTCCCGAAAGGGAGAGGCGTCGGGAACTTTCCCTCTCCATCATTTCCTTCTAACGGAAATCTTGCCGCTGTCAGCAGCCACAGCGACTTAAACTAGACACACGTGTGTCGTGTAAAGGAAAATAACGGGTGAGAGAGACTTGTGGAGGAGAGGAGGGGGGGCATTTCACATTCCTGGGACGATCCCGTTGGTGCGCCGGGAGTCTGCGACTGACACTGGTTTTCTAATAAATGTGTTTTTCGAGAAAGAAAAAAATAAAGGAGCTAGGTAGGGATCTTGTCTCACTGCGGGGTTCGTTTTTACTCCGCGGGGTTCCTCTTTTACAGAGCGCACCGAAAAGCTGGGAAGGATGTAATTAGGCCACTCTGTAGGACATGAAAGGGGTGGCACAAATCATTATGCCGGGGTATCTCCAGGAACGAATGGCTTTAATAAACACGGCTTTCTTCTGCGGCCGTTTTTTTTTTTTTTTTCAACTAGATGAGAAGTGCGTTACAACTTTTAACAGTCTGCATTGGAACCTATAAGGACACTTGGAGATTGAGATTACCAGGACAGATTGCAGCAGAACACAGTGACACACACATATATATCAACAAGTTACTATCTTACAATTGCTAGGTTGACCCCTTACCGTAAAACAAGGTAGCCAGGATACAACGCTAAGTACTATTTCAAGTGCCGGGACATACTAGCATACAGGATGCTACAAAGTGTCAGGAGCTACAGACATAGAAGTGCTAGGGATCCAGGAGGGGATGGGATTCAAGCAGTGATCGGGTAGGTTGGAAAGGGTTGGGGAGGAGAGGTGGGCAAGAGGGGAAGCTATTCAGAGTCCAGGTGAACTCGCGGAAGTTGATTAGCGACTCTGCTGACCTGACATATATAAATATATTTAAATAATGTATGCATAGCACTTTCAAAAGTAAAATCACTCAAATGGAAGCACTTAATTCACTAAACACAATTACAAAACAAGATCCTTTTAATGACAAAAATCAAAGCAAAGATGACACGATGGTACTTGTCAGATTATGCCAAAATAACAGTTTCAGTAGTTTACTTGGGCACAAGGACTTCTAACACTGTGGAATAAACATATTGTAACAAACCACAACATACTTGTTCTAGACTAGATTGGTGTTTAATTTGAACCCTCGGGTTGTTGTCGTGTTCGTCTAAATGATAAGGTCTAAATAATCAAATGACACATTTGCGTATAACAGTGTTGACATTCATTCTATTCCCCATTTATTTTTCAGGAGCTTTATTTAGCAAGTCAACCTTTCCTCCCCCTACAAGCATAGGACAGACTTCTAAAGTAACCGCTGTGGTGCACGGATACATGCTGGGAAAGGGTTGCGAAAATTTAAAATGCAAGATAACAGACCCAATGAACGCACATGCAAATATCACCACGTTTCATCCTAAATATCATGTGATCCTGCAGTTGAAAATGTTTTTTTTTAGGGAGAGAAGTCCATTCTAAAGGGTCACAGGCATTCTTACTTTAGCCGGGGGAAAAAAAACGAGGTCATAGACTTGATATCTGTAATATTGCCTCGGGTTCAATGACATATGAAACTCGTCACGTGCCGTTACAGTGGTCCAAATGATGTAACGTACAGTACAAGCCTTTTCCTCTTCTTCTTGTATATCGTTAAGAAGTGGCACACAGAATATGGGCATTATGAGGGGTGTACGTGTGTGTGTGTGTGTGTATATATGCGTGTGTTAGTGAGAGACTGGGCGTGGCTTCATCCCATGCGCAGGATGATGTGCACGCCAGAGTCGGTGAACACGGGGCCGCTCATGTCTCCTACTTTGAGAGCAAAGGAAGCATCCTCGAAAGGCTTCTGCATTTGTCCTGCAACACAAGGTTCAGTCTGATGACACGTAAATTCATTCATCGACACGCACAAATCTCAATGGCGAGAATAGTTTGTTTGTACCTCTGCCAAAGAGTCCCAAGTTTCCACCGTTCTTGGCGGAGCTGCAGTCACTGAACTGGGAGGCCAGGGCCTCAAACTCCTCGTCTCCAGACTTGATCTGCTCTATGTACTCTGCAGGTAGAGACAGACCGGGTAGAACAGCATATCTAATGGATACATGCACACACACACTAATCTTGATCAAGCTACGATCACAGACGTACTCTGAATGAGTTCCAACGCCTGGTCTTTAGAGCGTGTGATGTTCTCTTCTCGCCAGGAGGATGGACGACGTGATTGGCTGTGTTTAACCAGCAGGTGAGAGCAACGTACCTGAAATGAATCACGGACATAGGGGACGCAATTAGAATGGCCAACTGCCGCCAATTGTTGCATGGACGTGGTAGAAAAACCAACGTACTGTAGTGTTTACCTTATCTGGCTCGCCATGTCCATCTCCTCCTGCTGGCCGCTCCCACTGGCTGGCATTGGTGATGTGATTAAAATAATATACCCTGCCTGGAAGAGATGCGGGGTAACAAGGAGAACGATTGGGCAGAGAGATTTTTGTTGAGGTATCAGACAAACAATCGATGTTGTTTCCGTACACGCGTTTTAAGCGGCCTTGATATTTTGCTTGTATCGTGATAGGTGGTTCGCCCAGGAGAGGCATAACACTGAAAATGACGTCATGTGATAAACTCTAATACACCAAACTGGATTAAGTATGCAAGGGCTATGTGTAAAGCAGCGCCACAACGTAACAAAACAACGCAATCGCGGTCAACTCATCAATAATTGTTGCAGGTACATCGCATTTGTGCAATTGATCGCTTCCATGCAGCAAACCATGATGTTACACTTCCTTCCTAGCTTGCCATCCTAGCTTGGAAGCTACATCCCGTTCATTGCCATTCAGCTAACTAGCTAGTACAGTTGGCGCCACTTATTTATTTTTGTACTGATACCTGAACTGCGGCTCATCCTTTTCTCCCATCCAGATGGTAACTTCTCGTCGTCTGCCATTTTTAATTTCCAGTACTAATCAGTTTAAAAATATATAGTTCAATGTACTGGATTGTGTGTAGCAAAGAATTTCAGCATATACGTCAATTACAAACACTTTACGGCAGAATTTGATTATCGGATTCGTTACCGCCCCTTTCTGAAATTTCAACCAATCACCGTTAGATTCAGACACGCCAATCAAATATTTCAGCAATTTCATTAGTCTAGCATGCAGCACACACGAAAACACTAAAACGATTTACGACAGCAACAAAGAAGCATTTCCAACGATCGCCACGAGCAAGGAATATTTAGTTGGTAATTAATATATAGACAACAGTATACTTTTATAAACGATGCATGCGTGTTCAACGCCATTTGACGTTTTGTCACATTTTGGGAGGGTTTGAATGTGTATCATGGGTCGTACAGAAAGTGACTAACATCAGCTAAAGCTAACTAACTATGCAGTCCGTTTGATTGTCAAAATTCGGATACATTCCTAACTAGTTAATGGTCGATCTGAAAGTAACGAAGTTGTTATCAACGCAGCCACCACCTCCCCTGATAGGAATGTAACTAGATCCTTCTACATGTAAATGTTCTGCACTTCTTCCTCGTAGATCGAAACATTCAACATACATACACGTCAAGATGATCGAGGTGGTTTGCAACGATCGCCTTGGGAAGAAAGTCCGGGTAAAGTGCAAGTATCCTTTCAGCATCTAGTAGTCAACTCGATTGAAATGTCTTGCATGACCGAATATTAGAGCAGTTGTCCTGTATTGTATCATTAGGTGTTCAGCTTCAGCTGCACAACTCCTGTTATCTGTCATGGTAACACTTTAAAATAGGGTAGGCTACCGTAATTAACTAAGTTCATGATGTTCATGTTAACCAAGGGATTCATTTATAGGCTACATTATTTATAGGGTTAGGGATAACCCTAACCCCTATACTATATAAAAATGATTATTACTGCATTAATTAATAGTTAATGGCAATTAATATACCCATATTGTTAAGTGTTACCTCTATCATACTCATTTTATTTTAAATATTATTTATTAGTATCCAAACTTTTAAGGACTAACTCAAACCTCTCTGTGTATCTCTTTACTCTATAAACAGAGCGCATGTAGACTGCGTCATATTATTTCCCCATTCATCAACACCTACTGGAAGATATCCCCTGGAAGATATATGACTGCGCCTGTTGATTGCTATAATCTACTAAAAGTAGTCCGGGTGGTGAAACAGATTTTTTGCAAGTCTTCAAAATATTACTTTTAAGATATTATTAGGGCGACAGTAGCTCAGGGTGTAGAGCGGTTGTCTGGTTCGATCCCCGGCTCCGCCTAGCTAATTCTCGAGGTGTCCCTGAGACACCTAATCTTAACTGCTCCCGACGAGCTGGTTGTTACCTTGCATGGTTGACGCCGCCGTCGGTGTATGAATGGGTGATTGTGAGGCAAATGTAAAGCGCTTTGGATAAAAGTGCTATATAAATGCAGTCCATTTACCATTTACGAATGCATGCGCTGGAGTATTCTCTCTTTTTCGCGTCTTTTTATTTAACATTAGAGTATCATAACACAGTTCTCGTAAAGGTGATATATGTAGATGTAAGCACATGCGCCAACCTAGTCAATATTCAACCCAGCCAATGTTAAGCTTCAATCTAGTACAGTTTATTACTATGCAGACATTCCCTAACCTCGGTACACTTAGCTCTGAAGATACCATCGGAGATCTGAAGAAACTGATCGCTGCCCAGACAGGAACTAGGTGGGACAAGATCGTTTTGAAGAAATGGTAAGCTGGCTTGTTGTTATTCCCTTTTAAGTTTCTTTATTTTATTTGAATAGTTGCCTATGCATATGTATCTGAGTTAATGCAACTGTTTTTATTAGATCTTAAATCTTTCCTCACAGGTACACCATATTCAAGGACCACGTTTCGTTGGGAGACTGTATCCTTTAAGACTCTTATTTTAGGATCTGGCACAATGTTAGCATCTTATCCTGGCTACCTGCTGTTGTACAGCAAGGAGCCAACCTAGCAACTGTAAGTTTGTAAACTTGCTCTATCGACCTGGCAACCAGGAATGCTTGTAACTTGTTCTATTCTAATTGCACTCTACCTTCAGCGATATATTGTTGTCTCCCTCTTTCGACAAATGTGTTACTAAGTCGCTTTGGATAAAAGCGTCTGCCAAATGCTCTAAATGTAAATGTAATTGTATTTAGAAGCAGATATGCTTTTTATTTAATTTCATACTGTTCTGTTGCACTTAACAATGGTCTCTGCAGATGAAATCCACGATGGCATGAATTTGGAGTTGTACTACCAGTAGAACACGGAAAACCACCAGTCGACGCTGCATTAACAACTTTGTTTTGCTACTTTGTTTACACAACATGGATGCATACACACAGATCTGATTGGCAAATACACATTTAATATCATAAATGGTGTGAGAAGAATAGCCATACGGACTAATTTAAACCACATCAGTGCGATCAACAGTCAAAGGTCCATAATAGAAGGCAATAGATCATGGTGTTTTGAGATATTCTTCACAAATGTTTTTGTTGGTTTTGGTGACATTCATATTGTTTAGAATAAAATGATTATTTGTATATCCTTGGGTCTGGCCTATATTTATTATTTAAGTTTCTCTACTCAAAACTTGATCGTGATAATCTTTTAGCAATCACATATTGCCATACCGTGCCAACCATAAGCACCAAAGCTGGGCTATCAGACGCTGGTAGGGACAAAGATCACAGACACACTAATGGAGTATGTCAGTTTGTCTTTATTCTGTATTCATTGTATTCATCTCATCTCATTGTATTCATAGCTCCAGGAAGCAACGGCATCTTTTGCACGTACACTTAGCAGACTCCAACCGTGCCTGGTCATCGTGGACAATATCAGCAGTAATCGGAGTGGTCTTCATCCACATAATTGGCTGGGAAAAACCCCACCTGGGAAAACGAGCAGTGTGTGAACGACATGTAGAGGTTCAACACCAATTGTAATGGATGGCAGGACAGTGTAGTGGCTAGGGTGTTTGACTCCTTGACGGAAAGTTAAGTCAGGGTTCCCGTGGGTCCTTGAAATCTTTGGAAGTTTGTGAATTTTAGAGAGGGAAAGAAATCAAGGCCTTGAAAGTTTTTGATATAGACCAATAGACATGGGTCATTGAAAGTGCTTGAATTTATCTATTTAGTTGACTTTTTTTTTTACTCAACATTAGTAAATAGGCTATAGCACAATTGAGAAGTGTTCACACATTCAATCCTCTCTCTTTTTAATTGTTGTCTGAGCTTATGTAAAACCTGCTAGTTCTCATTCTAAACATTCACAGTGTTGTAACAGTAATCAACCATGATCCATGTCTCAAACTATGCCATGTTGGGTCCTTGAATTTGAGGCAATTGGGCCTGAAAAGCTCTTGAAAACAACTTGGATTTGATGTTTAAGAACGTGTGGGAACGCTGTTAGTCCTTGAACAAGATGCCTAACCCGCAACCTGCTCCTTAACGACATGTTTCTGAAGTGCAGTGTAAGTGGCTTTGGATAAAAGTGTCTGTGTCGTAACTAAATGGTAGTAAACTGTGTAATGTATATGGATGTAGAAGGCATCTCACCCGTCCATACACCTCCCCTTTCCACCATCCGGTGGGACCCTTCTTGGAGATGATTTTGATGCTGTCTCCCTCACGCAGCGACAGCTCTTTCCGGTCCCTGGCTGAGAAGTCATACCTGGCTCTGACAATACCAGGTGACTGCTTGTCAACACCTGTCAAAACACACATCACTGGCTGTTAGCTCCAGCAGGGTCTGTGGTAAGGAATGGATGTATGTGTCCCCTGTCAGGGGATCCAACACCATAGTGTGTGTGATAAATATAGCCTACCTGGAACAAGTGTGTTTTTCTGTGTGCTTGTTGGTTCAGCTTGTTTGTGAGGTGTTTCAAGTGTGGTGTCCAAGTCTTTGAAGCATTCTTTTAAAGAGTTCTGCTCATAAAACTGAATCATTTCCTGACAAAGAAAGAGGAACATACACACAACACAAATGCCTTTTGACTTTTGAGGATATATGAATATTAGTCTGTCACACATTGTTACTAGAGTGGAATGACTTACTATCAAACCCTTGAATGCTTTCTTGTCATTGATTTGGAACAGGCCTTCCACAGCAGTTATTTTAATATGCCTTATATCCATGTTGAACCTGTTATTGCAGAAAGAAGAGAGGCGAGGAGGACCATTTGAATGCTGCTCATTGTGTGAATGATCTTTCACACAGACGCACGGCCGGTGACTCACTTGATGCTAATGGCGAACTCTCCGGCGTCCTTTTGTCGGACGAGAAAGGTTCCGTCGGAACGAGAGATCAGCAGGTTTTTGGCATCAGTGCGATCGATGTTCCCTGCGTACCTGGATGTATAATCACACATGAGTTGTGTCTTGTCTTTAAAGGAAAGCCCAAGCGTATTTTATATACATTCACGGTGATTTAATTTGATTTAATTTTATACCATATTAGTCTAAAAGATAGATACCCCATTTATTTTTCTTAAAACCAAACCTTCGACAGAAAATGAAGAAGACTAGTGATTTAATAATGGTCATTTCCTGGCAGTGATAATTCATCTGACACAGTGGATTTTTAGTGGAAAATGATTAGATTGCATTCCATTGTGACTGTCCCCTGGTCAAAAGTTTGAACTGAAAGTATGCAACATGAAAGATATATATGTAAAAAATGTCTCAGCTAACCTTTTTATTTTCTTTCACCATTACATTATTACCTAAATATCCCACATTCTCCTTAGATATATCCGAATTCAACGATACACGTATATACTATATAAGCTATACTGTATTGAAAGTATATAGTAGGCTATTTCATAATATTTAAAGTGGGTTGGTTGTATTTCAGTGAGCAGCACTATGTTTTAGCTATATTATGGGCGTAGCTAGTTCTGGTGGGACACTCTAGTCATGCACCGCCTATCAGCCAATCAAACGCACGTACGCTGATAGTTGGCCAATTACCTTTCATCTCACACACACACACTCTCTGCGAGTTAAGTGTGCTGAGCTGGATTTCACCAGCTCAGCACACTTCACACAATGGGGGGGGGATTGTATAGTGCTCCCTGTTGTCAAATGTTGGTATGCTGTATCTCACATCTGTATGTCATGATTTATATCCTACAGCAGGGAGCGCCCTAAAAGAGTGGAGCCATACCACCAAAATAAAGTGTATTACCATTTCATGCAATAAATGATTAAATCAATGTCATCAGTGGTTTCTGACAGAAATCTATTAGTGGGTTGATGGTATATTATTCACAACATAATACATTAGTTATATAATAATAATAATAATAATAATAATTATTATTATTATTATAAAATATAGAATTATACTCACCAGGGATAGCCTGTCAGTTTCGGTGTTGGCCTCTAGGAAGGTGACAGACAATTTACAGGATTTAAAATGAACACACATAAATACAAACATTGGACTAATAGAGAGTACAGCCGGTGAAAGGCTATGGCATTTCAAACAGATTACACACAAATTATAGCTCTCACATCTTACCGACAGCACTTTTTTAACGTTAAATACATGAAGGTGTTTAATGTGACATTTGGTACGTTGGTGAAGGTACAATGGTTGTTGGAGTACTCACTGGCAAAAAAGGATGAACATGGTTGCTTGGAAACCAGCCCATTTCACCAGTAGTCACATTCCTTCCCTGAGTATAAATAACACATATTTTGTTGGTGGATCATACAACTTATCATTTGGCAATGACCATGTGACACAAGTAAGCATAGAAAAGCATATATGACTATTACGATTATTCAATAGTGTGAATAACATGAGACGTAATGAATCAAGGCGTAACGGTTCAAACACTGGAACAGAGATAAGCATCTAATTCATACAGAAAACACTATAGTGTGCTGGGATTGACAAACACGATTTGGCAATATGTGATATACTGTAAATACACAGTGTAGTTATAGAGACTGGATTGCAACACAGTAGTTTTACCTCCCACCAAGGAAGATCCACACCAGCCTGTTTCAGCGCAATAACATCCCCCCTGGAGAGATTAAGTTGTTGGCCAAAACCCATGGGGGGTTGCGGTACACCACAATAATCCTGGAACACGTTCACTTTAGGCAGCCCTGAAGAACAGCCATGACGTTTCAAGAGAAGATACAACACTGAATCAAGGAAAACCCTGGTCTGATAGTCTAGAAACTGGATATTATGCACCAAACTCTCCGTTCTTCGTAGTAGTTATGTAAGTAGTTAGTCGTTAAATAAGGAATAAACCACGATAGGGGGTCCAGTTGTTGGTGATTATTGGTGATGTGGCCCGTTATTTTCCAAAATGTGCAATCCGGTTATTTTCCAATAAGGGGACACCCCGGAGTGGTTTATTCCATTTATACCACAGTTAACAATGATTAGACATTAGTTACTTTCATCTACTACATTATTGATTTTTTAATCAACTTTTATCAACTTTGAGCATATTGGTTTTGCGTTGTCGAGGAAACATCTGGTCAAAGGTTGTATTTCAACGTTGTTGTTGATGTTGGATTTGTAGCGCATTGATTTGGAAATTGTTAAAAGGCAGAGGTGTCCCGTTATTGAAAAAATAATGCACACCCTTGGAGCGTTATTGACCAATCAGAATCAAGTATTCAACAAGACTGTGGTATAAGGATTGCTGTGCATTGTATTGTAAGTGGCTCACCCATATTGTGTGCATGAGGGGTGGGCCTCTGTGTCTTCTAGGGGGGGCACATATAGACAATGTCAGTTTTCACAAACAGCCACAAACTCCACACATATCCAGTGCAGATGGCGAAGATCATTGCAGCGTTCTCTCTCTCTCTCACACAAACACACACACACACTCTTACACACTTACCTTTCTTGTGGTACCTGCATGATCTGGTATAGAGGAGATATACTGGGTGAGATATTGTGCACACTGTAGCCATGTTCAAAAACACACACACACACACACACACCATAGACCGTACCTGTTTTACGTCCACAGACTGGCACTCTGCCAAGGCATTCTTTGTGAGCGGCCATTTTGCAGTGGCTGCAGAGATACCCCTGGAAGAATATCCCTCTGTGAGGGAGAATTGAGCAAGAGTCACTTATAGTGTCTAGTATTATTGTGATTGAGGATAAAACGTTAACCTACACTTTAAACATCAAATCCTTCCAGAGAGAAAGACAGAGACTTTAAACATTAAAATCTTAGCGATTGAGAGAGAGAGAGACACAGAGAGGGGGAATGGAATGGTACCTCAGTAGCATAAAGCAGGCATTGCAAGAGGCTGTTTCTTCAAAGCTGTGCATCTGGAAGTCATGGTTGTTCGCGGTGCAGTTCTCTGGGCACAGGTTTGACCTGCATCAAGTACATCAGGTCCTATTACAGTCTGCTCTATACTGTGTCATGTGCAAATGTGTCACTACACATCGTGTACAAGTGTGTATGTTTGTGTGTGTATGCGTGTGCATGTGTGCAAGTGTGTCGACGTTGTCGCTCACAGAGCCATCTCAAACTGCTCCAGCCACTTCTTCTTCTGCTCTTTGGTTTTGAAGAAGAGATCGTAGCCGCATTTCCCGTACATGTCCAGCAGGAGGAACACGTGGGTCCACTGTGAACGCACAGACACACGTGAGGAGGGAATAACACACAACACGTATGGTTGTCACAAAGCCCACGGCACACCTAGACCTGCCTCACGGCACACCTAGACCTCCCTCGCGGCACACCTAGACCTCCCTCGCGGCACACCTAGACCTGCCTCGCGGTACACCTAGACCTCCATCGCGTCACACCTAGACCTCCCTCGCGGCACACCTAGACCTGCCTCACGGCACACCTAGACCTCCCTCACGGCACACCGTTTGGGAGCCCCTGTTTTAAGCTAGCGGGCGGAGGGTGGAAGACCTTCTTGTTCTCCTTCTCCCCCGTGGCTTCGTCTCGCAGCTGGTAGTGTTGTAGCTCGATGATCTCCTTCATCTCAAACGTCTCGCCGCTTTTCTTCTTGCACACAAACATGGCCTTGTCGAAGAGGAACGCGTACCTGACGCACACACAAAGTAGATGTTCAGAGCGATTCGCAGGAGTGCGGAGTTACCCCCTAATGGCTTCCATTATCAATCACACACACACACACACCTGTCCTGTTTAGACTTTTTATCCGTGCTGCAAATCTTCAGCTCCCCGTCAATCTTGGGCCGACCGTACAGCGCGAGAGACTGAGTCTGAGGAAGACAGGGAATATATATATATATATATGAATAGGTTTTTATTCACGTGTGATTTTATCAGTGTTTGGCTGTGAACTCACCATTTTATCTATAGACAACTGGAAGGTCGTGATCTGTCTGATGATGTCATTGTCTCGTTTCACCTCGTTCACACTTTGAGCCAAGTCCTGGGACACACACACACACACACACACACACATGCACACATTTGACGAATGAATGAAAAAATGGCCACACCTGTGCCTATATTCACGCATGTAAACCAATGACACGTTGCATGTTTAACATATAATGTGTCCCCATCCCGAGGCTTTCGTCACCCGCATGGCGTCCAGGGCAGTGCGTAGGTTCTCCTTGGCCGTAGGGTCGGTGGTGTGCTTCACCAGCTCCTGTGGGCCCACACAACAGGGACCCGTCAATCAAGCCTCTCCTCGAACGACATCAATGCACGGCGTCCAACACCATCACATTACGTGACACAGGCAGGCGCACACACACACACACACCTGTAGCAGTAGATGATACTTGAGAACCCTCTGTATGGGAACCATGAGCAGATCTCTCAGAGAAAAACGGCCACTGTTTGCTCTTTTTGAACACTCCTGGGAGAGAGAGAGAGACAGAGAGAGTTATTTCCTATTTGCTTCATTTTGCTTTAATGTTTGAAATTTTTTGCTTTGGCACTGTAAATGTTTATCTTCCATGCCAATACAGCTCTTTGGAATGAGAGTTAGAGAGATCAACAGAGCGAGAGAGATAGATTACAGATAGAAAGTACCGTACACTTAGCATTATAAATAACATCAACAATCAGTAACACCATTAACAGTAAAAACACATTGAACACATGACGTACAGGAATCATCCATGTTCATCCCACCTCTAGTTTCATCCTGACGTCTTCCCTGGTGGAAGAGATCTTCTCCAGGTGCTTTGTTGCAGACTCCACCTGACTACAGTAGCGGCCGTACAGCAACAGCCTAGAGACACGCGGTTACACACGGCAGAAGAAGAAGAAGAAGAAGAAGAAGAAGAAGAAGAAGAAGACGTAAAACAATTAGACATAACCTCGAGGACAAAACACAAGCAACTATAGACGGTGTAGTTTCATTAACGATGGACAGCTTCTACAACTGTTTGTTTGTGTGTGTGTGTGTGTGTGTACATACATACCTCTCTTTATAGTTGATGAAGATCTGATAGAGGTTTTCAGCTCTGTGGTGTTGAATAGATTTCTGGATTTCCAGCAGTAAGCTGGAATGGGTCTGAGCCAGATCCTACCCAGACACACACGCACGCACACACACGCACGCACACACAACATTATTTAAAATAGTAAGCTTACCCTCAACTCAATCAACCACCCCTGTCTGTTGTTCCTCCAATTAGTGCAATAAAAAGGCCTTTTGTTGTTAACAATAGGATGGCTGCAGTTAAAAAAAAGTGAAACACGTTTAAATTCCCCATATTTAGGCAATTTGTCCAAAGCGTTATCTTGGTGTGCTCACCTGCATATTCATGAAGATGCTCTCTATGTCTTGAGGCTGGAGAAACTTCTGGAGGGGCTTGATGAAGTGCTGCGCATGACAGAAAGTACAATCTGCCACATTTTTCATGTCTAATTCAAGTCTTTTTAAATAACGCACGAGAGCGAGAATTGCGTCTGAATTCAAATCATTCCCATTGGAGTTGATGGCAATACAGTGGTGCGTCAGCGTGTTTGTACCAGTAATATAGACTGCAGCGTATCAGAGTACTTCTTCTCTGTCTGACTGATTTCCTGTAGGCAGCAGTCCCTCTTGTCTACTTTCAACTGCGGAAGAATACACACACACACACACACACACATCAGCTAGATCAGAAAGTCTGACCACAAGACAACACCACAGTCATCATTGTCACATTAGTACTGTAAGAATCAGACCACAGTCCTGATAGTCCATTACCATATAGATTACTATCAATGTTACTCAAAATGAATTCTCTATATATAGATAAACCAATCGTAATCTTCAACATTGCATTATATGGTGCCTCACATCCACACATTCATACACCGACGGCGGTGTCAACCATGCAAGGTAACAACCAGCTCGTCAGGAGCAGTTAGGGTTAGGTGTCTTGCTCAGGGACACCTCGACAATTAGCTAGGCGGAGCCGGGGATCGAATCAGCAACCTCTACCTCCTGAGCTACTGATATATATATCGATCTGTAATATTGATCATCATCAATATTAGAATCTTTGATATTAAACGATAAACCAATCTGCACCAACGTCAACAAAGGACATGGCAGTTATCAGTGTGAATAACACACAAAGTAGAATCTAATCCTCCAACAGTCCGGTCCTTGTGCGTTTCCATGGATTTCCGAGTACAAAACCTCCGCTCCAATTATGTGAAGAGAAGAGCGTGTTAACCGCTCACCGTCTCAGGGACCTGTTCTGTCCGCATGAGGTCCTCGTAGACGTCATCCCCCTCGTTGTCATCGTCATCCACAAAATCATAGAGGTCGTCATCCTCATCCGCCGTATCACTGACGCCCGCAGGCAATCGGGCACGCACGCACACACACAAACACACGCACGCACACACACAAACACACATGCGCACGCACGCACACACACAAACACACGGACACACACGCGCACACACGCACGCACACACACACACTTAACTGATTAATGTGCGGGAGCATTTATTTATTTAACTTGAAATACATTTTATATGTTCACCCAGGGTTAGTCTTAGCAGGAATTCAGTTTTCAAAAAATGATGTAAAACTGTCATTTACCCCAACCGATGCACATTAACAACCCCCATTGCTGTCTCGCATGACTTAAACAAGCAAGACAAAAGTATCATATGAAACAATCCTGTACTTATTATTGTGATGTGTTTATGTCAGAGGAAACACTTACTCTATCTGGTCAGACAAGCTGCTGTACGTCTCATCATCGGGGGTACAGCCATCGTGAGGAAATGACCTGGAGATGAGTGTGTGTGTGTGTGTGTGTGTGCGCGTGTGTGTGTGTGTGTGTGCGCAGAGAAGGGGTTCGTACAGAAGAGAACATGACAACAACATTCATTTTGAGCAATGCAAATCATTAATATAGCCATTATCAGGAGCACTACACAATATTTTACTTTACCAAATTAGATTGGAAATACAGTATTGATGTATCTTTGTGAACTGGTTTCAAGCGAAGTACAGCTACATGATGTTAATGTTAAGGCTTGGGGCCAGCTGGAACCCCAGAGTACAAGGTGTCAGCATACTATACATCAAATGAACAAACCACACAGTGTGAAAGAATCGTAAATACATCCTGAGATTATTACGACGTGGTTTTTTGTAGGATCTTGTAGGCTGGTATGTCCCGGGACTTGAAATATAACTTAGCTTGTGTAGCATCTTATCCTGGCTACCCGCTGTTGTACAGTAAGGAGCCAACCTAGCAACTGTAAGCTTGTAAACTTGTTCTATTGACCTGGCAACCAGGAATGCTTGTAACTTGTTCTGTTCTAATTGCAGTCTACCTTCAGCGATATATTGTTGTCTCCCTCTTTCGACAAATGTGTTACTTTTTTGCAAGTCGCTTTGGATAAAAGCATCTGCCAAATGCTCTAAATGTAAATGTAAATATGGGAACTAACTGATAATTATGGTTGTTACTACAGTGATTTGAAGACATGCTCTCCTATTAAACCCTCAACATTGTCTCCATGTGACATAAATGTAAATGTTATGTAA
>OMKP01090614.1:0-14425 GCA_900302375.1 Bathygadus melanobranchus | reverse complement strand
GCCCTTGAACCAAAAAGTTTGCCCATCCCTGATCTAGAGAATTGATTTTGACACACACACACACACACACACACACACACACTCCCTCTCTGTCTCACAAAGATTAAAACGCAAAAAAGGGTGACCAACAACACTGTTCCCACTGAAACTGAATAAACGTTTTCTTTACTGTTCAGGTAATGATTTTCACATGTTTATTATTATATCATTTATATTAGTCATAATCATTATATAATTTAGGCTATTAGTTAACCCTCCCCCCCAATCTGCTACTGGCCCGGCCCGCCTGTCGATTTTAAAACCCAGTGTGGCCCTTGAGGCAAAAAGTTTGCCCATCCCTGCCCTAACCCCTAACCTGACGTTTAGTCGAGATGAAACCGTTCCATGCGGACGAGAGTGAGTGAGGTTTTTTTAAAAAGCAAACAAAACATAGTCCATCGCTCCACTTAGTTGCCCTGTGGCACATGCTGTCTGTGGCACTGCAAAGAAGGAGCAGCAGTGACCGTTACACACACGGCTACACACTAACCCACGGCTCTCCCGCACCCAGCCGGACACACATACACGCGGCACCTTGTGTTGGTCGTAGTACTGCTGAGCACCGACCCCTCCTTGCTCCTCGGCCGTCCACAGCACGGCCCTCATGGTCCTCCGCGGCCACAGGCCTGTACACACAGCGACACGACGCTAACACAGAGCCTTGCGTTGAAATGCCGCTGAATTATGAACGCTTTCATTTTATGAAAGCTATAAAAACACATTTTTATGAACAGAAAAAATGGTATTGCCGATGGCCGATTCAAAGGCATTTTGAATCACATTTATTAAGTGTTTGTCTTGTCAATCTTTGCAATTAATCAATCTTTGTTAATAATTAACAATGCTATGCTAGCTCCTATGGTACACTGGGGAATCCATACAGATCTACTCAGTTGTATTTACTGTTTTAGTATAGTTCATGTATCGTGTCCTCCTTGTAATGCAAATAGTTTGGCAGTAGATGTCTGCACTACTTTCAAAATCTACTTTCAAAATCTACTTTCAAAAAGTGTGTGTGTGTGTGTGCGTGTGTGCACGTGTGTGCACGTGTGTGCACGTGTGTGCGTGTGCGCATGAACCCCCTAGCAGCTGTCCAATGGACTAGGGTTAAAAAATCTGTTTTTCCACATCTGTGCAGTTTTTGCTGCTCTATTTCTCACTTGCCTAGGTCCTTGATGATGGACAGGGCCTCCCAGGAAATGATGGCTCCTCCCCCATCGTCCATGGCCCCCTGGCCTACATCCCAACTGTCCAAGTGACCACTGAGCAAGACGACCTGGCAGGTCGGATGAATAGATATTAGAAATGACAGTAAAGTAGGAACTTTCTACAAAACCACAATACAATCATCGGCTGGCAATAGGTCCCCAAACACTGTTGTCCAAACAAAAGTCTTTGTTTGTTCCTCAATGTGGTTAAAGTCTGGAGACAAAGAAGTAACTGCAGAAGTAACAAAGCTGTAATAGACTAAATTCCTATTTTGGAGGTGTTTGAGACTAAACTACTTATCTTGGTAGGCACTACAGTGCTACGAAAGTCCACTGAGGAACAGGTAAACAGCTGAACTCAAACAGACCACCAACAAGATGAATAGTAAAAAAAAGGCTTCAGACAGAGTGGGCAGTAAAATCTTTTTACTTTACTTTAATCTTTTAAAATATCTACAAATCTTTCAAAGGGGACAGATTGTCTTGATAGATGGGCCAGTGAGACACGATCTGGTCATCAAAATTCTGGCAGTGGCTAAATTTCAGTTCTTCACTGTGAAGAGGACATGGGGAACAGAACAATCCCCAGGGGTAAGAGCTACCCCCAGGGGGGGGGTTTATACACAAGATATATACATTCAAATATCACTCAAACTGTTAAACAGAGTTGTATTATCCATTGTAGTTGTACAGAATAACACGGCCAGCTACATGGATAATATCGCTCAAAGGGACAAATATCCAGACAGCATTACATTTACATTTACATTTAGGGAATTTGGCAGACGCTTTTATCCAAAGCGACTTACAATAAGTACATTTGTCGAAAGAGGAGAACAACAATATATCGCTGATGGTACAGCACAATTTGAATAGAACAAGTTTCAAGCGCTCCTGATTGTTAGGTCAATAGTACAAGTTACAAGCTTATAATTGCTAGGTTGACCGCTTACTGTAAAACAGCAAGGTAGCCAGGACACGATGCTAGACATTGCCATGTTAGTACTAAGACGCTACAAATGATGCTACAAAGTGCCAGGACGTACAGACATAGAAGTGCTAGGGATCCAGGAGGAGATGGGATTCAAGCAGTGATCGGGTAGGTGGGAAAGGTTTGGGGAGGAGGGGTGGGTAAGAGGGGAAGCTATTCAGACTCCAAGTGAACTCTGAATAGGTGGGTCTTGCGGAAGCTGATTAGCGATTCTGCTTTCCTGACATCGGTCGGGAGCTCATTGCACCACTGCGGTGTGAGGACAGAGAAGAGTTGTGACTTTGTTGACGTTTGTTTGCTCTTTGCTAATTGTGAAATTCACGAACAAGGATAACACGTCATAGCAACTCTTCCACTGAACACATATCCGGTGTGCTCACTCGTGTGGCTTTCTTTTTCCCACACAGGATCATTCCCCATGACTAATAACTGACTGGTCAGCACAGACTAACTCGTTTCCCTTTTTGGTTGTCAGGGTATTGTGTGGAACAGCTGATTAGAGGAACCAAGCTCAAATCTGAATGAATGTGCCTGTAGAGTGTGTGTGGTTGGTGGCTAGTTTAAACTGTCGGACTATGACTAGAACAACTTGTTGTAGACAGGAGAGCTCTGACATGTCAGGATCTGCCACCTGCTCTGAGTGTGTGTGGTGATGGCTGGTTTAACCTGTGGGCATTGATTAGTCAATGCACCACAGGTGTGCAGCCTCACCCAACCCCAGACTAACTGGGGCCAGGTGAGGCTGCTTAAACCAGCCACCAACCACACACACTCCACAGTATAATTGTCTATGGAGTCTGATGTGAAATAAACTGCTTCTGTTGCCATGACCACTGGGAGTTGCCCAGAAACTGTCTTTGCTATACAAAGACGTTTTC
Organism: Bathygadus melanobranchus; assembly: GCA_900302375.1. NCBI lineage: Eukaryota > Metazoa > Chordata > Actinopteri > Gadiformes > Macrouridae > Bathygadus > Bathygadus melanobranchus. The sequence goes on along the minus strand of OMKP01090614.1, from coordinate 11,309 downwards.
TTTGTGGAAGCATGTTTAAGCATAAAGGGGTTAAAACGCCTGGTTTGGGGCTACTCATTAGCTGTACTTGAGGTTTCGGTATGGTTCATCCAACTTGGATCCTGAAGTTCGACAATGGTATGACCTAACTTCTTGGAGGAGACTGCACAGGGCCTGTGTCGGAAAGCAGAAAGTAGTAGGGGTGGAGTTACGCAGTGTTAACTGTTTTGTTATAAACTCAATTGCGAGTACAAGATGGAGGTTTCATAACACTATTTTAACAAATGTATTCCGACAGTGGTCTGTCTACTACGCGGGTTTGATTTTAAACCTTTACAGACACTTTGTCTAAGGACGTTGCTTTCTGGACAGTACGTTTTAGCTTGTCTTTTAGCTTGTCTTCTGAAAAGTTTAGTTTACCAGTGCTGGCCGAGTTTGCTTTCGCTGTTGGCCAAGGAGGCATACCGACAATGGGAAGACAATGCCATCATTTTAGTTATCAGTACTCTACTGGATCAGAGATGAATGGTCAGCCACATCATGTTTGTTGTGGTTCCACCTGTCCGGTTGTTTCCAGTAGAAACGCCCGTTCACCCAGATTTGAGCTCGTCATATCACTATGACTACTCATATAAGTATGACTAGTTTCAGGCATGACCACGGTCTTCAAAAATCTGGAGTGGTTATCAAGGACAATGATATTGGATGACCTGAATATTGGAGGTTGAGATAAACAGACCAAAAAGACAACATTTAACACTGAAGGAACATCCAGGTTCATGCCTTCACTGAACAAAATAAACCATCTCCTTTCTTTTCTTTCAGAATTTCTAGTTGCGTGTGAAATTGTGAAAGCACACGTTCAAATATTGTGAAATCACACACACGACATGTGTCCCTGGATGCTGCATTGCATTTATTTACAGGATGTAATCTAGGTTGATTGACCTACAGGCTAACAGTGATACGTCAGTGAGTCAGCAGCATTCCCGCAATTACCCACAATGCCAAGCACCGGTCCATAGCTGCCCGGATACCAGGTTAAGATAAGATAGGATATTTGGGTGCCACAGCAAAAGTAGAAAGAGATTTTTTTAAATGAAAAATACAAATTGAGTGAAAAATGTAGTATCAAGCACTTGGGTGCATTGAAGCTTCTACAAACTACAAAGGGCGACATTAGCTCAGGGGGTAGAGCGGAAGGTTGCTGGTTCGATCCCCGGCTCCGCCTAGCTCATTGTCGAGGTGTCCCTGAGCAAGACACCTAACCCTAACTGCTCCTTGCATGGTTGACACCGCCGTCGGTGTATGAATGGGTGAATGTGAGGCAAATGTAAAGTCCATTTACCATTTACAAACTAGCATTTGCAAGATCAACTAAGGAGTGAAATAATCTGGTGATCTGACCACTGCTTGTTACCAGCAATCATATCACGAGTCTCACCACATCAATAGGTAGTTGTTGTCTACGGACAGTCTACAGCTACAGGCAGCGGTACAGCCAGACCCGAGGTACCTGTTCAGGATGCAGCCAGCCCTTGATCTCCGCGACCGTGTTGAAGGAGTCTGCGTCCGGCAGCGTCTTGGCTCCCATGGTCACCCGGACCACCACCCGCTGTCCTCTGCCCACCATGCGGGACATGAGCTGGGCGTCCTCCACGGTGATGCAGGCCGCTGGGATACGCCTCACACCTTCCTGGTACTCCTGCCAGCCTGTATGAGGACTTGGTGGGAGGACAGAAAGACACCAGTAAAGAGAATGAAAATGGAGACATATTCTCTGTCGAGCTTGGGATTATCACTACCAGATTTTAGGGGCTACCCATGATAACAATATATGCACTAAATGGTCAAAAGGAGACTTAGAATTCTATTGCCATATCGCCACCGATGATCCTATTTCAAGTTTTGCCTAAACAATGATATTATTTATCTCAAGGTGCGTTCACTTGAGACGCGTCAAGACACCGTGCATGTTGCTAGGTCGGGTGTTGTGTATTGTTTAAAACACACACAAAATCACCCACAGCTTAAAGCGTTTTGTTGGACTGCACTGCAATGCTATTGGTTGGCACGTTACGCCAAGCAGCGTGCAGGGCACCGGGACCTGGTGGAAATGCTTTCCCCATTGGTGCTGCAACAATGGGGTGAGTCACGACGAGGGCCTTGCCGCGTCTCAAGTGAACGCCACCTTTAGACAGACGGACGGAGAGATACCTGTTAATGGACAACGGAGTAACCGAGCGAATGAGCGCGGCCACAGCTCCTAGCTTGGCGGCCTCGGAGGCGCCGAACGCCCTGTACGCCACCGTCTCAGAGTAGCTGACGAAGGGCTGGTTGAACACTACAATCCTCCCGCTGACATTCCCCGCCCTGCTCTTCAAGTCGTCAAAAGAGCTCACGACCACCACCTCTGCCTCTATGCCTAGAGATGGGCCAGGGGAGTTACAGAGCTTCATTATACACGTCTCACAGTCTACCACTGGCCACCGGGTTTGGACAAACTAACCACCGAGTCATCAAACAAGTAAGGAGGTAGCTGCTTCAGTGTTCCAGAGGGGGATTGTTAATGTGTTATTGTCAAAAGCTCAGGTATATATCCCTTGTAGTCTTTAAAGGACAATACCGGTCTGGTGATGAAACGCATGAAGAGCATTTAGAATGCGCGTGTCCTCGTGCACATTCAAACAAAGTATTACTTTATTTGTAACTCTTGTGGTTTAGCAGCCAGCAGAGAAAGTTGAAGATAGCATAATCACCCAAACCGGTAGAAGTAGACCTTTCCAGGTACTGCTACCTGTTTGAGCTACTGTGCTACTGCTATTGTTTACATTTGTGGCAAGGGCGCACGCGTTTTAAATGCTCTTCGGCACAACAAAGTAATTTTGGCTAATTACAATGATAATGGATGTTTTAGATGGACGATACCAGACCAGTATCTTCCTTTAAGATATTCTCAGAGATGAAACAGCTCTACGTCTCTATGACTTGTACCTTCGGGTGGAGTCCCCACACTGCTGCCCAGCCCCAGCATGGCCAGCCTCTTAGGCCTCGGGAGAACCATCTCAGCCCCCTCCTCTCCTCTGACCCAATGAGGGATCTTCACTGGCTCTGATTGTCAGGAGACAAAGACCACTATCATACTTATGGCCAAGGACAAAGCCAGCCATTATGTTATCACAATTGTAGGGTACAAGTAAATGTTGTTGGATGGCATTCCAATCCAATCCATGTTCATTTTAGAATGTGAAAAGATTGAGAAGGGTCAGATTGGAGCACCAATGGGGTGTTTTCTATTAAATCATTTGCCAGACATTGCCCATGCATGACCAGAGACCAGGGGCCGTATTCACAAAACATCTTAAGGGTAAAAGTAGCTTCCAGTTTATGATTAAATCACTGACAGATGCCCATCCCCTATCAGCCAATCACTGCGTGCAGGAAGTAAGCTTGTTCATGAAACATGGCGTCATCTATAGCAATGAGGTCAACCCCCGCCCACCCATTTCTCTTAGCTTAAAGAGTTTTCCCCATTCCTTAGTGAGAGTTGGTCTCTGCAGCTTTGTGAATAGGTTTTAAGAGGAAACTATCAAGATAAGGTAGCTGCTAGCTACCTTACTGGGCCGCGTTTGGGCAATCTCTCCCAGACCTCCACTCTAACCTGAGCTGCACCCAGACCTTAGCTAAACTGCACCATATCTAATCTAAGAGAAAGCAGCGGGTGACCCACAGGTTGCTGGTTGGAATAGAAAGAAAAGCAGATGGTTCCCGTGTTTACCAGGAATGGATCATTCTGTGTTACATGTGTTTTTTTTATCCTATCCGACACCCACACACATATTTCCTCTCTGACAAGTCGACAAAAATCCAGGTGGTTGACTTGGAAGAACATTGTGAGTCTGGAAATGTCACTAGTGGACACACACACATCTATAAAAACACATGCACGCGCGCACGCGCACGCACACGCACACGCACACGCACACACACACACACACACACACAGCACACACACACACACACACCGCACACACACACACACACACACACACACACACACACACACACACACACACACACACCTACCTAAATGTACATCCAGGCCATCTTGACTCATGGCGTGGTACATGTACTCGATGGCCAATTCCAAGTTGTGGGAGCCGCTGACTCGGTTCCCGATGGCGTCCGTGAAGTTGGACAGGCGTTGATAAGAGCGATTCTGGGCGGGGCCAGACAACACCAGTTTGATGATCTGATTGGCTACGTCAGCATAGCTCGCGACCTCCTTCGCCATGTCTGAACAAAATTATGTCCATCATGAACCTGGCACAAATGTACTTAAATGTATTTTATGTATGGATGTATGTATGTATTTCAAGCAGCAAAATGTAAGAATTTGTATTTTTGCAATTGACCGCCCCTACAGTTTCTGAGTACAATTCGTCGTGGACAGCTGTACACGTGCATTTGTTGACAAGCTGAAGGATTTAGAACTGGCAAAGACAACGCCAACGTAAACCATTACACATCCTGCAGTTTCAATTCAGCCAAGTTAAATAATACAACAACAGGCATTCAGCGGTGGGATAGGAATGAAAGAGGTGCCATTCTCCCTATTACAAGTCAGTGTACCATTAAAATTATTTTAAGCTAAAAAAAAGTTACATTTTGCTGCTTTAATGTATTAAAGGATAGGATGTAGGATTTGTGTAGGATTTTTACATGCATAAATTGCTTTCAATGGCCAATATATGAAAAGGTTGTGATTAAATTGTGATTGGATCTTCCCCCACTCTCACCGTTGCGTAGGACAGCCTGTGGGTTGGTTTTTATTATATTTTAACTGGGCCAGTTTTGCAGGGGAAAAAGGAAGGCAATGACGTCTAAGTGGAGGATAATGGCAAAATGCCTGTTCTTTCATAACTTTTTCATTTGTACGAAGTTTATTTAACTTTTATGTTATTGTAATACAGGGCAGCCTACTACTCTATAATGACGTACCTTAAGTAAGAGAGTTGCCCATAATCTATCAGACCTATACAAAATGTATGAGATTTCAACGCAAGTAATGTAGTTTTGACTGAAATAGTGATATAGTGATATATAATACTGCGAGCAAGGTCTGCGTACCTCTCTGCATGGGCACACACTCACAGCCAACCAGTAGCAGGGAACATGTCCAGAAGAGAAGGGGCATAGAATGAAGGTAGGGTGGTCTGTGCTTCATAGCCATCTGTGGAATCACACATAGTAGAGAGTGAGGGGAGTGAGAGAGTGAGAGGCAAGTGAGTGAAGTGAGGTGTAGTAAAAGTGAGTAAGTAAATGAGTGAATTATTAAAAATAAATATCAATACCATAATGAAAGTCAAGTTGAGTGAATAGAATGTTTGTTCCCATAATGTTTGCATAACGATTTTGTTGGCCTAAAGCAAGGGTGAAATCACGTTTTGCCAATTTAATAGTTTTAAAAATAGGTGTGAAAGTCATACCGAAGTGCCAAGATAGGACTTGCAGTTGACATGATAGAGGCTAAGTATCAAGTTAGCGCACATTGATCATTATTATGACTGGTGATGACAGCCGACACTTCTCAGTCAGCACATCTCATGCCTCGGGACAATCCCAACCCCACTGCGGTTTCTGCGGAACAGCAGAACTGCATTGCGAAATAACCACTTGAGTCGTTGCAATCTGTCGGTCACAGTTTCTTCTTTTTTCTATTACGTGTATACATGTCTTCATTCACCAACCACAACATAACTCCATTATAACCGTGTGTTCAACAACATTCACGTAAGCACTTCCTTTCTCACCTTCATTTATTTCAGACGCGTTTGCTTTCGCTTTTGCTTTTTTTGCTCTCGATGCAGTGTTGCTTTTTGAAGGATTCGTTTTAATTCGTATGAATTATGAATTGATTTGGCTGGCTGATTTGTCAGCCATCAGATGTAGATTAATTCGCAAATCAAAAAATGACAGACTCCTTCCGCGCGTTACTTCCAGATCGTAGTTTACTTCCGCAACATGACGTACTCCCCAGTTACCGCAGGCCATTGGTCCGCTTTATATGAACCTAAAAAATTGAGTACATTTCTTAAAATCAAATAAATAACAACAATTCCGTTACACTTAGTGAAATATTTTGCAATTCAAGAATAGGGCATAGTAACTAGTCGAGTGCAGTTTTACTTGGTTGGTAAGATAGGCCTATATATTTGGTTCATATATTTGGTTGAAAAAGTGGGATACCTCTTTCTGTCTAGATATAAAGTAGGCCGCCACACAGCTACAATCTCCATAAAGGTACACATTCCAAACATTTTGCTCTGATGTTCTGCCAGCATCTATAAAGGCAGCATGTCTGGATGCTGTGTTTGAATTGTAGCATGTGTGTATGAATTTAGAAAGTAAGCCTATGAAGCCACTTTGACAGTCAATCACCATTCAACTAGGCTTAATTAGGCAAAACTCTTAATGAGTGCAATTGTGTCGTGTGGTAGTGTTTGACCTTGACCTAAATCTGATGGATCAAAGAGATGTGGGAAAGTCTGACAAGACAAAAAGTAATCAACATACAACTCCAAACAAAACAAGCAAAGATGTCGAATAGCGTTGAATGAAGCCCGCATTTATTTAGAACTCAGTTTATCTTAGATGCAGCAACAAAAACACTGTGGAACAAGCTTGATTTGTTAAAAATATTAGCAATCAACTGAAAATGTTTTTCCACAAGTATATCCTTTTTTAAATATATGTTTACAGAAGCTAAATAAGAGCAAAAGAAATTATGTTTGGTCATAAGCTGTTGTGACGTCTGTTATGTTCCCAAAGTGTCTGTGCTGTACACTTGAACCTACAGTTCCAGCTGCCTTTGTCCACCTTCTAATCCATCTCTGCGAAAACAGCCAAGCCCACAGATTGAGATTAGTTAAAGGGCCCCTACATTACTACCAGGTGGTATGTTGACTAACCATTACAAGCCGTGTCAACGTCTACCCTCTAGTGACATCACAAGTGGATTAGTTCAGTCTATCAGCCTAGCCAGTGGACTGTACCAACTGGTAGGCTTATCTATCCATCATACATCTGGGTGGACACTCCCACTTGTGATGTCACCAGAAGGTAGGTTTTGCCATGGCTTGTAACAGCTAATCAACATCCCACCTGGTAGTAAAAGAGGGGACCTTTAAAATAATAGAGCACTCAAATGTATGCCTAAAAATAAGTCATTTTGATAGAATAGGCCTATCAAGCAGCTGGGCATTATTATTATTATTATTATAAAGCATACAGTAGAATGCATGTCTGAAATGTACCATCACATCTTTTAAGTTTTCCGTATCATCTGAGAAATCTTTGGCTAGAAAAGAGACGATCACCCTGGCTACAGGCAATGGAATGTCCATTATCAGGATTAAATGTATTTAAAACAATTAAAAAATACCTACATAACATTACTAGTTTGTGGTGGGTTGTTTTGTTTTTTCCTCGAGCTGTGTGTTTAAAGCTAAAAGCCCTGTGGACTGTTAGAAAGGAATGTGCCTTGCTTTAGGTCAGTCCACTAAAGGCATGTGGATTACAGTAATTATCCACGGGCACGCTTAGAGGTGTGGTGACAATATCCTCCTGCTCTATTGTTGCACAGAGAGGTTCAGCTGGGAGCACGGCCACTAGCCAATGGACTACAAATCATTGTCATTCATATCCTTTAGCTCTAAAACGCGCACACACGCTCACTCATACTTGAGTTGAGAAAACACGTTCTGGTAAAACACATGTTGCTGAAATTCCTGCCCAGTGAGGTCACTTGGTGACCACTTGGACGTTAGAGGCCGACCCAAGGTTTAAATATTTTTGTTTTTAAGTAATTCTTTAATAAATGGTCAAGTATCGAATACATGGCTAATAATAGGCACGACTCCTAAAAAATATATATTTGTATACAAAATAACTCTTTGGCAAAGCTACTGAAAATGATATGCAATTATATTTTATCTTTTCCAAAAAATTGTTCGTACACTATCTAATTATCATAAAAAAGCAGATGAATCAAACATTCATATCTCAAAGATCAATCACAAAGGCAAAAAACAAAATGCAGCAATCAACTTGTTTTCCAACGGACAAGAAAACTAATATTTTGACCTCATGTAAAATGGCGGCAAAATACAGACAGAGGTTTACAATAAGAATACTTCTAAAGTTTAGTACCGTTCAAAAAAGATGAACATTTCTGTCCATGCTTAAATGTTTACATCCACTCTGCTACAATACTGAAGTAAGCGGTCTCCTGCTTTGGTTACAGCTCTCTCAGATAAGACCAGTATAAATTAAATCAACCTTTAAGGCATGACCAGGGCCAGCCCAGTGTGGCTGTAGATCATGTGTCTGAAAAGTACTGTCCTCAATACTGATGTACACGATTGTCCCAAGAGCTGAACTGTGATGTAACGTGACATACTGAATTAGCATTGTTATTATGTTGCTGTTTTTATGGGTTGTTTTTTTTACTGATCTTTAGAATGCGTATCGGCCATCAACTCAACCTCCCATTGGGCGCAGTCCGATGGTTAGTGTTTTTCAATCATTCATAATTCAGAGAACAAGGACATAAGGCGGATATGAGCACAGAAGGTGAGGAGAGAGAGAGGGGTGAAAGAGGAGAAGGCTTGACACTGCAAAAGCAACGCAAAAAACCACTCAAAATCAGATCCCTGGAACAACATCAAAAGCTCTAAAGAGCGATGGCATTCTGTTAGAACTGGGACGTCTTGATTCGTTGGGTTGCTCTTCAAACAAACATGAGGACTCTCCTTTCAGACGTCAAATGATTAATGAGGACCCGTTTTTTTTTACTTTTTTTTTTTAAGTACTGATTGTCAGATGCAGTGAGGGCGAACATTCCCAGGTGCCGGTGTGTGGTCAGTGACTCAGGCATAGAACTCCTTGGCAGGAGCCTTCTGGTAGGCACTGGGTGGGACTTTGGCCACGCCCAGGACGTAGCTTCCCTCGTCCTTCTTCTTCATGCGGTAGGCGAGGACGAGGATCAGGAAGATGGCGCACAGGAACCCAACCACGCCACACGCTATCACGGCTACGGAAAGGAAAGAGGGAATTAGAGGAACATCTAAAAACCACGACATTGTCGACACAAAGCAACGATTGAAAAAGGGTTTTGATGGGTTTTTGAAAAGTATGACTCGAATCGTCCTGGGCATTTACAAAATGTTTTGAGATAACTTTGGGAAAACAATGGTTTTAGAATAAAAATGTGGTGCTTTTAGTTCATTAGTAACCAGACGCTAAATATCAAACCACTGAGGCAACGCCATCTCAAATTGGTGCCAGGTGAGGTCACTTGACCCCGTTACTACATGAACATTTCAGTGTTGGCTACTCCCAGATCATGAAGGACATTTCTGTAGAGACAAAGTCCAGTTCTTACCGGCCAACACCTCAGTCCTATGCCACATGTCTTCGGACGCGACCTCTTCTGGGGAGTTCTTCATCCTGTTCCCCCTGTCGGCTTCGAGTACGATGACGTCCTCGCTTGAAGTGTCACCGTCGCCGGGGCTGGTTTCCCAGGTGTCTGTCGGGCTGTATGCGTTGGGGAAAAGAGGGTCTGTGGTGCTAGGCATCGTAGTTTCAGCACGACTATTGTCATAAAGTCCTGTTACCTGGTGAAAAGGAATAAAATACTGGTAAATATATAAATGGTAGTAGACGCTATTTTTTGGTATCCATAATAATAATAATATTATTTTTTAAACATGGTTATGTCTTTTATATTTTGTTCATTCGAAAAACCTGAAGCACAATATGCTTAGACTGAGGTAAGGCTTATTTTTCAGTAGTCTTATTTTGTGGAAATACATGTGAACTGACACATTTTTGTAATCTGTATTATAAAGGATTACATCTGTATTATGAGAAACAATTAATGTTGTTTTTAATAATGTATTAATTATTCTAAGAACATAATTTAATTTATAGATAATTAGGGAAGTTGTAGTTCAACATACTTGCCAATTAACCCCCATTTTTGTCTCTCAGCACCAATGCTCTTTTTAGCAGCACCTAGCTAACATGCTAATTAGCCAAACATGCCAAGGATGCTAACATGCATTACTGGTATAATACTGTTGAAACATCAGGGTTCAATCATTTATCTTTCCACCCCAAATAAAAAGGAAAACAACTACAGTGCATATACCTCTGTCCCCTCTGGGAATACGTATGTGGTGGTTGAATCACGTGTTGTGGCAGGCGAGTTGGCGTTCTCCGACGTGGACATCCAAGTGTCTTCCTGGGTCACAGGTGTCGTGCCCAGGAGCGTTGTCGCGTTCTCCTCCTCTCGCATCAACATTGGGGCTGGGGAGAAAAACCAAACGGCGTCGATGAAAACCTTTGAGCTCAAAGCAAGAAACGTGACCCGATTAAATGTATGCAACCGCTTCACTCCTTGTTTGGTTAATGAAAATACAGTGGTTAGTAGGGGTATATAAAAAAAGAACCTGTCACATAATAATCGCGACTCTTATCTTCTTCTAAAAACTAAAACACATTTTTACTCTGCTTTCATGCTATAATTTGCCACACAGTGGGATGCATTAGATGCTGAAATTGGAACCCCTTTGCACTGAAGTGAGAATCAATTTTGAATCGTATCGTGACCACGATACGACCACCAATCTAAATTGAACTGGGAGATTCACACCCCATAAAAAGCTTTCATGCTAACCACTCAGATCAGGCTTCTCTTGGCTTTGGGAATTTTAAAAAAGCTCAGGGACAGCAAGCAACATCTCTTGTGAAACACACTTGTACTAGGGTTAGTCATGGGTATCCCATGACATCATGGAATTATCACATCGGTTTCGTTGCTATTTGTTTTAAACCAGACTCCACCCCTAATTTACATTTACATTTAGAGCATTTGGCAGACGCTTTTATCCAAAGCGACTTACAAAAAAGTAACACATTTGTCGAAAGAGGGAGACAACAATATATCGCTGAAGGTAGACTGCAATTAGAATAGAACAAGTTACAAGCATTCCTGGTTGCCAGGTCAACAGAACAAGTTTACAAACTTACAGTTGCTAGGTTGGCTCCTTACTGTACAACAGCAGGTAGCCAGGATAAGGTGCTACACAAGCTAAGTTATATTTATATAGTGCCGGGACATACCAGCGTACAAGAGCCTACAAAGAGCCAAGACATACAAATATGGACGTGCTAAGGATCCAGGAGGGGTGGGGTTAAAGTTGATCAGGTAGGGGGGAGAGGGTTGGGGAAGAAAGGTATTAATCAGGCATGTGACTGGAAAGGGC
>OMKP01090609.1:0-12114 GCA_900302375.1 Bathygadus melanobranchus | reverse complement strand
TCCCTCTCTTCCGTGACCTCCACTGGCTCCCTGTAACTGCTCGCATCAAGTTCAAGACTTTGGTGCTGGCCTACAAGGCTGTCAGTGGAACTGCCCCCACCTACCTCCAAGCACTGGTCAAACCTCATGCCCCAGCTCGAACACTCCGCTCAACCACTTCAGCTGGCCGCCTGATACCACCATCACTAAAAATAAACAAACTCCTCCACCAAATCACAACTCTTCTCTGTCCTTGCACCACAATGGTGGAACGACCTCCCGACAGCGGTCAGGACAGCAGAATCACTGACCTGCTTCCACAGGAGGCTCAAGACCCACCTATTCAGAGTCCACCTGGACTCTGAATAGCTTCACCTCCTGCCCACCTTTCCTCCCCAACCCTCTCCCTCCTACCCGATCAATACTTTAACCCCCTCCTGGATCCTTAGCACTTCCATATTTGTATGTCTTGGCTCTTTGTAGGATCTTGTACGCTGGTATGTCCCGGCACTTGAAATATAACTTGGCTTGTGCAGCATCTTATCCTGGCTACCTGCTGTTGTACAGTAAGGAGTCAACCTAGCAACTGTAAGTTTGTAAACTTGCTCTATTGACCTGGCAACCAGGAATGCTTGTAACTTGTTATATTCTAATTGCAGTCTACCTTCAGCGATATATTGTTGTCTCCCTCTTTCGACAAATGTGTTACTTTTTTGTAAGTCGCTTTGGATAAAAGCGTCTGCCAAATGCTCTAAATGTAAATGTAAATGTTATGTTAACATTTCATGAATGTCTTGCTACACTGACTTTTCATGAATTTCCCTTTGTTTAAACCCACCACCGCGCTTCTTGCCATTCCCTTATCTGGCAGCACTCTGTGTCCCTGCCAAACATCTCCATCAGTGGGAGGCTAATGATTAGTTTCCAACCTCTCCATAGTTGTTGTTAAAGTGCCTATCTCTCTCTCTCTCTCTCTCTCCTCCCTCCCTCTGCCATCCACCCCTTTCATCCGAGGACCCCTTTGAGCCCGCACCGGAGAGGGCTGATGAAGAACAATCGCTCTGGAAGACATGTCATTATTATTCTTTGTCAAAGACACAGCGCTTGAGAGAGCAAAATCAAATGACAAAGCTAATGGAAGATTACAATGGTTTCCCTTTTTTGTCCGAGTCAATTGGAGCTGATGCAGCATCATGGAGCCTTTGAAGAGGCCGGCGTACTGGAAAAACAGTGTCCTGCTCTTAAAAAGCTTGGCTTAAGAAACCAAAAAACCCTGCCTTTAACAGATGAGTGCTTGTAAAATGTCCTTTGTACGGATATAATCTCTTGAAAGACCCTTATTATTATGTTTCTAAGTTGAAAAGAAAAAAGGGACCTTTATGTTTAGTTTTTCATTTTGAGGCTATTTTTTGAGGCTATACTATACTGATTACTTTGTAGACTTTTCATGACCTCTCTCTCTGCTAACTCTGACCTCTTCGTACCATACACACCTGTACGTACTCTGAGACCCTCGGGCAGAGCTCTTTTGTCTGTTCCAGAGTCCAACTGAAAACTAAAGGGTACAGTGTATTTGCAGTCAGTGATCTCCTTTAAGTCCCTCTTTTACTTGAGTTTTAATTTCCTTTTTTTAATGTTTCTTATCCTAGTCTTATCTTGTCCTACACTGTATTTGTTTTTATACACCAGATTGTCTTTTATTTATTTTTGTTATCTTTTTCATCCTGTTCTTATCTTTTCCTACACCAAATTGTTTTTATCTTTGATTTGATTTGATGAGTTTTATTTAGCTGCCTTTGTAAAGCACTTGTAACATGGATTTTGAAAATGTTGCTCTATAAATATAGACTATTATTCTTATCATTATTCTTATTTTTATTATTCTTATTATAGGAAACACAATGCATAATGTTAAGACTAGATATTATTCATATACGTGATGTGTTGTGAGTTCAAATATTCATATTCATCTGTCCAATCATGTTTCTCCCATGTTTTTGTCTTTAAATCTATTTAACCTTCTGGACACCTTTTTAAAAAACTTTTACTGCTTATGCCTCTATGTCATATGATATATTTATGATAACATATTAGTAATTAAAAACAAATGCGGCTGAACTTACGTTGTGGTGAGATTGAAGGTCTGCTCGGGGTCCCCGCTGATGATGCGGTACGTGATCGGGTCATTCTCTCGATCTGTTGCCTAGCAGAAGGAAGTCGGAGGAGATGAAAGGCTCCCTCACACAGCTGATGAACATCTGAGACTATAGGATGTTACAATGGATTGAGAAGAAGATATGAGCGAGAGCAGGTCTAACCTGGAGGTTGAGCAGGATGGCTCCGAGCCTCATGGCCTCGCTGATCTCCACGCTGTAGCTGAACAGGGGGAAGCGAGGGGGGCTCTGGTTGTTGGGTGGCAGCACTTCAATATACACTGTGGTGATGGAGCTCCTGCCAGTGGAAATAACCCAATAACACACGTATTACCGTATTTTACAAGCACAGGGTAGAACTGGGCGACTTATCGTGATACCCAGTTTTTATCTAAATGAATTACGATGAGAAGATATGCCCTTAAAATGATCAAATATGAGGTTTTAAATGTCAGAGAGAAAGGAAAACTAGTTTTAGTCTGATACTATCTCCATATACTTCAGTTATGACGCGAATATGCAGCATTTTCCAATAAGAATCGCGCCATTGAAAAATTATCTCATGCTCCGTCATTTCACCAAAATATTTGATGTATTCAATGGATTCAAAGGATTCAATTACAATGGAGTTTCACTTTTTAATCCCAGCGTAAAATAGTGTAGTGTTTGGTAGTTTGCAGATGAGGGGGATTATGATAAGTGGGTGTGTTTCTGTATGCATGTGGAGTGTTCTGTAAAACATCCATGTTGTGAAGACGTTCGTTTTTTACATTGTCTCCCTGTTTGATCAGGCAATCTATCACTCTTTTGGAGAATGTTGGTATCCAAAACGAAACTGGTGATACAACTGCATAACGTCATAGTAACCTATATTCATGGACCGCAGACTGCTATCGAGATTAATGATCAATACATAAAACAAATAGTGACAATTATAGGTCTATGAATGTAGTTTACCACTATGGATGCAAAGAGTTATTTTTCTATAATTAATTACTTGAAATTAATTAAGACGCTTTTGTCCAAAGCAAGAAAGGAAAGAGTGAAACAACAATATATCGCTAAGATATGAGTAGAACAAGTTTCAAGCACTCATGATAAACAGCCAGTAATACGTGACAAAGGTGTAGTCACAACATCATCTTTGTGAAAACTTGTGTCTTGCTTGAGGATTCAGCGTGGGCGATCCGGGATGATGGCTCCTAACTACTAAACTCAAGTGTGTTGTGATTCCTGTAGCGTCTCTACACTAGAAACGTGCTTGTGAAGCAGTTAGAAGTTACATAGTTACTCCAATTTGGGTTCTTGATAAACGTTAAAATGAAATGTCTGTGGAACATTTACTGCAGAAAGGGTAACATGTCTGTTGGTTTCCCACAAAACCCGTTCTTCAGGGGACTATGGAGTCACCACTGCGTGTGTTTATGCCAACCCTTAAAGATGGAACCAAATCCCATAACACAAGTCTTTGCAGTGAGTCTGAACAGGTCCAATGTCTGTGAGCTGGCTGGAAGTTCTCACCAATAAATGCTGAAACATGCTTTTCCTGCCAGGGCCAATGGATGTGCATTTGTACAGTAAAAACCAGTGAAGGGAAACTATCTCAAATAAAACCCATTTCACCCACAACCTAAAAAGAAAATCTAAAATCTTCTGCAGTTGCAGTTGGAGTTTCTGAAGCACGACACCTTTATAGACACCTCAGAAAAAGAAATACACTTGAATCTTGATTGTTGTCTTGTTTCTTTGTGTTCCTTTGTGCTACAAAGCGAAGGCAATCCGCAAATAAATCAAATGTTGAACTGATCCATGTCTTAAACATCACACAGTAAACATTAAGGGGAGGAGATAGTGTCTGCACAGTGACAATATCTGCACAGCTACAAAGGCAAATATCCTCTGTGTTTGTCATTTGTTGTTCAAAGGTTTCCACTTTTCAACACTCGCAACACTCAACTGAATTCACAGTCTGTGTGAAAGTTCATTGAAATCATTCAAAATATATACCAATTAAATTTTAACACAAACATCACATTTGTGTGAGGGCCTAATAAGACAAATGTAAAAAACAAAACCAAAGGAACCCAAAAAGAACAAGGAGTCATACTAATTACAGTCATACTGTGTCTTTATACCAACATATTATTAAAGACGCTGTAGGTAACATTTAACAGTTATTATTTTACTGGTATTTGTTGTAATAATAAGAAATTAAGCGTCTTTGCGTGCCTTGAAAAGCACTATACAAAATAAATGCATTATTATTATTATTATTATAAATAAATAAATCATATGAGGCAGTACCTTCTCTGGATCTCAGGTGCGTTGTCGGAGGCCTTGACGGTGAGGGTGTAGGAGCGCCCCACGACCAGGGCCACGCCCGTTGCCACGGTGATACGACCCGTGCGGCTATTGATGACAAAGTCCCCCAGGGCCCCCGCCAGGATCTCATAGGTCACCAGGCCGTTGGATCCCTCATCTATATCCACTGCTGAGAGCTGTGGCAGGGGAGATGGGGTAGAGAGAGAGAGACAGAGGACAGAGAGAGAGAGAGAAGGCGGGTGGAGAGAGAGAGAGAGACAGAGGACAGGGAGAGAGAGGATGCAGGTGGAGCGAGAGAGACAGAGGATGGAGAGAGAGAGAGAGAGAGAGAGAGAAAGAGACAGAGAGAGAGAGGGGGGGAGAAATAAATGGGGAGAGAAAGAGAATGAGAGGGAAGAGTAAAAATGAGGTTGACAGAGATAGAGGGATTTAGAGAGATTGAAAGAGATGGAAACTGATAAAATATATACGATATATAATATATAACATAATAACACGAATACCGTTTTATTTCTACAGCTATCCTGAAGGAATTAAAAGTCCTACTCGCTCAATCATTGACTGAAATGCTTCAATAATTCAAGCCTTACTTGTAAGTCAGTAAGTGTAACTGCTAAACTAACACATGTAAACATGAACAAGACCAAGAAGATGAGGATGATGAGTTATCAGAGGGAGGCTGGGTTGCTGGTGTGAACCAGCCACACAGTAAATGTTGCACAGTAGGGGGGAACCACTGACAACATCAGCCAAGTGGTCCAACAAGCACTCCATTATTATGTAAATGTAATGAGGTACTAGGATGATGATAAGGACGATGCTGTTTCTTCAACCCGGTAGGCTTCAAGAAGGTCTTCCAAGGGTTATTAAAAGGTGCTGTAGATTTAAGAGTGTTTGTTTTAGTGTCATTTGTTAGAAATGCCATAGCCATCCCTCAGCAAATTAAATGCTCTGTGAGGATATCTATTCTGGTTGACTGCACACCTGCCTCTGTATGAGACCATTTTGATTTTAGACCACCCCTAGCTCATTTCTGACCAATCAGGGCCTCTCTTCCCTGATTGGTTTGGGGGAATTCATTTTCCCTGTCAATCACATGTGCGCACACACATGTGCGTGTTATCATAGCTCAATCACAAGGTGTGTGAATGCACCACTTCTCACTGGTGGAGAAATGAGAGAGAAGGGTCATGGGCAAAATGTATGACGCTTGTGTCTGCAAAAGCACACAAGTAAAAAACAACAACAAAACCTAAAATCTTACCTACAGCAGCGTTACGGGGTCTGCCAAGTGGTCCACTTACAAAAACACCAATACGAACTCAATGTTTACAGAGGAGAGGCTTGGAGGATTATTCTGGCTCATTTCCATTCGATTATGACTACCTGACCCCTTGTTTCATGTCGAGGCCGTAACAACAACAGTGTATACAGCAGCTACAGCAACAGCTGGCACTTAGTTAGAGGTTTACATGGCACACACAGCGCAGTACAAAACGTCTGACCTTTCCTCGGAGCCGCACAGCACAAGGATTATATTGCTTCCTTTAAAATTCTGATTCTGTTTGCCTGACCTTTACGATGATAAAAGGTTTAGGGTAAATTGGTTAGTTCAAAAATCTATACATTTGAAAGAATCGTAGAAACCCCTTTCTACAATTACATTTTTTTTTGGATACAGGTAATCTTTTGATGTGATTAGGATTAGATGCTAGGAGCCTTATTTAATTTAGATTATGTCTTCTGGAAAATCAACAATAACAGCTATAGGTATTCTTCGTTAGCTATCTCAAGCCGAACAAAGACAAACGGCCATTATAATTCATGCAGTATTCTCTTATTCATAATCCAGATATACAGTATGAGAGGCATGGAAATGTCAAGCTCTTTGATTGACAGAAATCATATTTATTTTAGGTTAGAGATGGAACAAGGAACAGAACTCAGGTCAGACAAGCCCACCGCGAACCCGTGGCCTGGTTTGAAGCTCCGGGCCAAACAAGTTTTAACTCAGATTAAACTTGACCTTTTGGGAAATTTATGGTTTTTTTTGGGTCTGTCCGTTTGTGTTTCTTTATGATCTTTCCAGTGAACCCATCAACGGAAAAAATAAAATGAAATAATAAGTGAAATATGGAGTTTAAAAAATGAAAATGTCTTCTATATTGAGTAAGATGATGAGCTCATGTCTGTGTCAGTCAAGAGTGTCTTCGCTGATATGGGGATAATTACACCTAACCCCAACACAATCCAAGAACAACTCTGTGCCATCTGCAGACCAAACCCACACAAACACACAAACAAACCTCTCTAATCCATTAACATGGGCCACGGGAGAGCCAAGTGTTTACCAAGCCAAAGGCTTTTCTAACGCAACCTGGACCGGATCTATCGTGGGACGGTCCCTGGATTGATTACCGGTCGCAGGAGTTGACTCTGCTCCCACAGTGCATTAGAGTCATGATGGCAGACGATCTATTGAGTAAACTGTTGCCCAGCTTTCTCTGACTCAGAGACAACAAGGAAGCGAGGGAAATACAGATCGGTTCACTGAGTCATGACAGCCGATCAAAGACAGAAAGACCTGCCTCTGTTTCGTCATACTTGAGATGTTTTCATTTATTTGTTGTTTTTTGTATGAGAGAAAGAACATAGAGGCCAGATGTAGAGAGACCAAGAGAAGGAGACAGTCCACACTAAACTACAATATGAGGAAAGAAGGACGGAAATAAATGAATAAATCAAATAACGAGTGGGAGGAAGCAAGAAATACAGAACCAAAGAAGGAACAAATGAAGAGAAGGAAGGAAGTGAAGATCTAATGCGGTGGCTTGATTACCTGCAGCACCGTCTCTCCAGGCTGCATGTCGGTGAAGACCTCCACGTTGTAGGAGACGTCTCCAAAGGTGGGCGTGTTGTCATTTGCGTCAATCACCAGGATGTTGACAATCACTGGCTGGCTCCGCTGGACGCCATCCGACGCCTCCATCTTGTAACCCAACAGACAAAGAACAAGACAAATGTCTACAACAACCGTACAGTTTGGAATCAATTCACATGTCGCTTTGGATAAATGTTTGGCATAATGAGTACAACCAGTACAAACAGTAGTAACAGTAAAGTGTATGCAGTACTATTAATATGTTAAAACAACATGTAGCAGAAGGTGTTGGGTACAACGGTACAAACTTTAAATGTGTTTGTACCCTGTGGAGGAATGAATTTGCATAAATGATGCATTATGCACCTAATGTAACACTGTGGCACAGGAATAAATCACTATTGGAGCCAGCAGTTATGGAAGACATCTAAAAGTAAACAAATGTAAATAAAAGCATCCCCGGCAAAATACAAACAAAATACCTTGAAAATAATACCAGTTGGTTAATACTTCTTTTAATGCGTCATGTTTATTTTAATAACACCTCTAAAGGTCTCTACAGTTACAGATAAGAACAACATTTTAAACAATGAAGCGCAATGCAGATTTGTCACCCAACAAATAGTGCTCTGTGTCAAAGTAAAAGCGCAAGTTCCAAATACAAACAAATGCAAAACATGAATGCGCTCAACACATGCTGTTCGCCTCCTCTGTGTACATAATGCTGATAAGCTTTCAAAAACAGACTTAGACATTAGATATTATTTTAGTTAGTCTAGTAGGTCAAGGTTTTTCCACTTTCAGGTGAAAGGAACTTTATCATTTGTTGTATCATTGCATACCAATATATATGCAATATGAATATATAAATATTCTTATATTGTTATTATATGAATATTTAAATATAATCTACTTGCCCTTTTTGGACTACCCAGCTAAAAACTCACAGGCAGTTTGATAGCCCATGGCTACTGATAAAATCTAGCCAGTGGTTCAGGTTATAGTAGGAATACTTCTGAAGGGGTCGTTGTGTTGAAAAGGCTTTTGTCAACTGAAATGTTTTTGAAGAGTTCATGATTTACTCAACTTAGAGAGTGAACATCTATTTCTGTTGAATACACTTTGAATCCAATATTTTCCTGTTGTACCTTGTTGTTCCATACGATAGTACACAAACTACTAGCCCTGGCAAGAGGACGATGAATCATGCTAATGGATCATGCTAATGGTATATTATACAATGTAGAATAGAGCTTGTGACCTAGCTACAGTAGTTGGCTGGTTTTCTAGTTGTTAATGGTGTGCACCACGCCCCTCAATCCATCTCCATCGCATGTGTCTTCCCCAGAGCAGGATATCGTCTGCCTGTTTGTTTAAAGTTATTGTTTATGCATATCTGCCTTGCTTTCTTCTCAAAATAAATACATGGATCTGACTTCCAAAGCCTGTTGCCATTTTGAATGTGAAGGATTGAGATATGTGCCAGTCAATTATTAAATGTACTTCTCTAAAGCCTAAGCAGAATATCTGCCACACATGAGGCTTTTAAAATGAGAGAGAGATTGAAGAGCAGGAGAAGACTGTATCAATAAGGCCACGTTTTATTGGCAAGCTATCATGAGCTTTTGAATAGTCAAGTACTCTGCAAAGAAAAGCAAAAAGAGAGTAGTTTAGAAGGATAGGAAGACCAGACATCAACAGTGACAGCAACACAATATAGCCTATAGCCTTTTTCTGTTATATATTAGTAAGGTGACTTTGGTAGAAGAAGAAGAAGTGGCTTCACCCTACCACAAGAACGAAGGAAGAATTCATCCTGTTCTGTTTCTGGGAACAACATGGAGGATTACAACTCCCTCAAACCACTGTTATTACACTATAAACCTGCACTATGAACGCAACTGAAACCACAAACTGAAACATCATACAAACAACATAATGAATACATTGAAAAACATTGAAAACAATGAAAATGTTCATTCTTTTTTTAAAAGGTCTTTAAAGCCTCAGGGGCACAATATGATGAAACATTAACTTTATGCCATTGCTAATAGTGTTAAAGAAATAATTTGTTTACTGACAAATTAAGATACATTGATTTTCTCACTGTTGCGGAAATGGATTTCACAGGAATTATCTTTACTTTCAATTAATTTTAAACAGAAACGTAATTATGGGAAAAATGTAAAGGTCAAAGCCTAGCATCAGAAGATGCATTAATTAAGCTTAATCTCATGAAGAGCACATTCACATATGTAACAAACTCTTGGGTGTCTTGAAAAGCACTACATAAATGCAACAAATTACTAATTATTAATAAAATACACCGTCAGCGATATATTGTTGTTTCACTCTTCCAATGCCATAAATGTAAATGTCAATGTAAAACATGGCTGGCTCTGTATTTATTTATTTCAACACATAAAACACAAAATGACACCCGGGTTAATAAAGTGTTATCTTATAGTTGTGCTTGTTTCCCACTGAACACTTCCAAGCTACACTGAACAACAACAGTGACAGTGGTGTGTTTTGATAAATGTAAAGGTCACGTTGCCCCAGATATGTCAGGGCACATTTGTATATAGCAGTAGGTATTGGTATCAAAACTGTGACTGCTGGTAACACACACTGGCGTTGGTGGTTTATATGGGTGTGTGTGGGGGCTAGCTATAGGGACGGGGCCTACCGTGAACGTGTAGGTCATCTGTTGCTCCCGGTCCACAGGTTTGAGGAGCAGCAGGTATCGCTCGATCCCCGTCGTCGACAGTCTGAAGATGGCCGTGTGGTCGTCCAGCGTGATCGTCAGCGCCGGGTCTTTGGTCTTCGGTAGGAAGAAAAATGAAATGAAAAGAGAGAAAACGAGAGGGATTTATATTAGGGATGTTACCATGGTGACATCCTTTGCTTTTTTTCCTTTTTTTCTCATCTTTTTTGCAGCATTTTTGCTTCCCGCGGACCCAGCTGGGGAACTGAGAGAAACTATCAAACAACACATTTGATCTGGCATCAGAGACGGGAACGGAAATCGGCAAGTGGATTCCTTTTCCCCGGACCTCGTGAAATGTTATTGGAAAGGCATAACCCAGAAACTCATGCAACGGGGGCAGAGATGATTCATATCAATAAAATCCTCTGCTCATTTAAAAATTGGCAATAAAAATGAAAGGGAAATATTCTGAATCATATTCGAGGAATAGCCGACATTTTCTCCACCACTGTGTGAAAGAAAAAATCAATTTCCAGGGAAGTCAATCCCAGTGTTAGATGACTCATAATACTCACACACTTACTATGCCCCCTACTCAACAAACACGAGAGTTGTAGTGTTTGTTTTATATTGACCCTGGAGCTCAGACTGAGCGTCACATTGTGCGATGAATAAACCAATGCTGTTTTCCTCTCCTTTCCTCTCCCCTTAAGTCAATCACGAGAACACGTGTGCTCCGAACAATATGAACAATATGTCATCACTCGCGTGTCCATCGCTATCGTGTGCGTGTTCTGTTCAAAATAAACCTGGTGATGACATGATGGCGCACCATGAATAGTAACACACACACACACACATAGAAATATACAGGCCTACGCACACACACAAGTGCACAGACTGTGCGTGTCAAATTATTTCAAATCACTCCCTCTACTTCATCCAACTCTAATATACACCTACATGCACACACACACACGCTCACGCAAACACAAGACATCAAGTAGAAGCACCGCAAATTCTTCAGAACAAAGTTTGTGTTCAAAGAAGAGACCCTGTTTTGGGGGTTCTGCTTCTTATGTGAGTGAATACAAAAAACTACACAGAAGAAAGGAAGGAAGGATGGAAGGGAGGATAGGAGGAAGGAAGGAATATTAATCTGCATAAGAAGCCAAACACTCCAAACCCACACGCCCACAGAAGCTTCCAGAGACGGCGCCGTATCCAGCTGTCATCCTGGCTACAGGTTCATTCTCATCATTGGTTGGCTAGTTAGATTTTGAGGAGGAAGATTTTAGCAGCAGCAGCAGAAAAGGACACACAGGTTGAAACCACACTGGAGTTCATCGTGTCGCAACGTGTCCATTAATTCATCATGATCCGAGTGGATGAAGATGTGTGGTGTGATATGTCACACATTTGTTCCCAACAGAGAGCGGGTTGGGTAGGGACTCCAGTTTGGTTCCAACCATGGACGCATGCATAGTTATCTCTCTCACACGGCAGCCGGTTACCTACAGGTGTCTGACCGAGGGTGAGCTACAGTGGGGAGACAAAACATTTTTAAGGGTAAGCACCTTGACTTTTATAATGTCATATAGCTGACTACTGGAACAAACGCTACACCACTGAGCACACTCAGCACAGTACCAAACACACTGTGACATTGTGTTTGGTACTGAACACTTCAACATGGAATATCACTGAAACATAATATTTATCTGTGTGCCAGTGTGTATGTACATGTGTATGTATGTGTGTGTGTCTTTGCATATGTGTGTGTGTTTGTGTATGTACATACTGTGTGTAAATACTGTATATACATATGTGCGTGTGTGTGTGTGTGTGTGTGTGTGTGTGTGTGTGTGTATCCAAATACACTACGGCACGTGCAAGTCCAGCAACGACTCCTCCCTCCCTACCTCCTCGATGTCGTTGTCCAGGGCGACAATGCCCAGGGGCGTGGTGAGGTTGGCGCTGGCTGAGATGGTGGTGCCGACGGGGGAGGATTCGCTGACGTAGCCCTGGTAGGTGGCCAGCTGGAAGTATGGCGCCTGGTTATTCTCATC
>OMKP01090596.1:0-10112 GCA_900302375.1 Bathygadus melanobranchus | reverse complement strand
AAAAAGGGCCACTCAACTGAAACGCGCGCACACAAGGACACAGCCACCGACACAAACGCCCCGACAAACACACACAACAGGTCCGTCGTCCGGATGTAAAATACATGTAAAATCCCCGCGTTCGGTGAACATGGCCTCGGCCCGGACGCACTGGGCAGACGGGGTGACGAGAAGTTACGAGACACATTCTTCTGCTTCCCATGTCTTCTCAGGAGATCCTTTGACGGCGTAAAGAGCAGATCAAAGCCAGGAAAGAGAAACCAGAGAGGTCAGAGATAGCGTTCTTCTCCTCTTCCTCTTCCTCCCAACCTCGGCCCACAACTCATCTGCACTGCCGTTGAAAGACCAAGACCCCGCACACCACCACGACACTGGCAGGGTCCCATGTGTGTGCGTGTGTGTGTGTGTGTGGGAGGGTGGGTGTGTGTGTGTGTGTGTCTGTGTGTGTATGTGTGATTTAATGGAGGTCATAAAACAGAGAGAAGTGAGGGAAGCAACCTGCTCAGTGTCTGAGTTGTGTGTGTATAAATACAGTCTATATGCGCACGTGTGTGTGTGTGTGTGTGTGTGTTTTCCATGTGTAGGTTACTGGGTGTTTCCGTGTGACTGTATGGAGAAATATGAAGCCTGGGAGAGAATGAGAGGGGGGGAGAGAGAGAGAGAGAGAGAGAGAGAGAGAGAGAGAGAGAGAGAGAGATAGACGAGGCCATGGCTGTGATGTATATCATCAGAGAGCTCTTTCCTCTGCCCTTGTAGGCTCATACTCATCTGTCAGAACCCCATTCATGGGAAAACATCCTTTTATGATTGCATCGAGGAGACGTCCCCGCGACACACTGACGAGCGGGCCCTA
The DNA here is from genome assembly GCA_900302375.1 of Bathygadus melanobranchus. Lineage (NCBI taxonomy): Eukaryota > Metazoa > Chordata > Actinopteri > Gadiformes > Macrouridae > Bathygadus > Bathygadus melanobranchus. The sequence continues at coordinate 9,259 of OMKP01090596.1, read as the reverse complement.
CAGAGATCAGCGACCCCAGTCATCATGCTGCACACTCAGCAGGCAACTTTGTGAAACCTTAGCCTTTATATGGAGCCCATACACATACACCTATCTGTGTGTGTGTGTGTGTGTGTGTGTGTGTGTGTCCTTGTGTGTGTGCATGTGTGTGTGTGTGTGTGAGTGGGTATGCGTGGTTGCGTGGTAGCGAGAGAATAGAGAAAATACAAAAATGTAAACAGAAAGAGAGAGGGCGAGAGAGGGAGAGAGACAGAGAGCGAGCAAATGAAGAGAGAGGGGGAGACATTTTGCACACAGGTTTGGTTTCCAATGAATTAACCAGTAAACTCTGTGAGAGGGAAACCCGAGAGGACTCTTGTGCAAGCACCACCTGCCAGGACAGTAAACAGACACCTTGTGCTGTGAGCTGATAGCACTAACGTTTGTTGCAAGGGGACAGTCACGCTTCACAGCTACGGAACAACAGAATAATAATCTGCTGATCACCCAGGAGCAACTTTGTCGAATTCAGAATTCAGAGGAAATCAGCCACAGATCCCTCCACGTGACACCATCTCTCGGGCGAGACGAGAGAGACACACACACGGCATGCAACGGGCAGTCTGGTAGGACTCGGAGACAAATGCTTGGTCATCGGTGAACAGCAAAAAAAATGTTAAAACAGCCCCATGCACGGGTGCAGCGCCATGCACGGGTGCAGCGCCATGCACGGGTACAGCGCCATGCACGGGTACAGCGCCATGCACGGGTACAGCGCCATGCACGGGTGCAGCGCCATGCACGGGTACAGCGCCATGCACAAGTGCAGCGCCATGCACGGGTACAGCGCCATGCACGGGTGTAGCGCCATGCACGGGTACAGCGCCATGCACAAGTGCAGCGCCATGCACAAGTGCAGCGCCATGCACAAGTGCAGCGCCATGCACAAGTGCAGCGCCATGCACAAGTGCAGCGCCACGCGGTGTCACATGGCGCCACGCGGTGTGCAGTCTCAACAAGAGTCGTGTTCGGGGTTTCTACCTTGCTCTTCATGAACTTTGAGTGACTCTTGTAGACCTCCACCTGCTTGAGGTCATCGTGCCTGTCGTCGGGGTGCAGCACGCCACCGGTCTTCAGCATCTGCACCTCGTCCTCCAGGTCCCGGATGTTCCTCTCCAGGGAGGAGATCTTGGTGTCCTGCGCCCGGCGCGACAGCGGGAAGGAACGGGAACAGCAGCCGGAGCAGATTAGTTCAAAGTTATCAAACCGGGACCTTCTGTGTAGCCCTCGGTTTACTGTACAGCAGTTTTGAGTGAGTTGCTACGGATGATGACACGCTTGCAGACATCGTTCCGGCACAGAACAGTGCAACACACACACACACATGCAAAAATAGAACACATACAGAGAAGTCTGAGGAGGCCGGGAATCACTTTGAATTGGCGGGAATTCATTCAGGTTGACTTCAGATGAAGAAGCAAAACAGAAGTGGAAACTTCTTCTAAATGCAAATGCAATAGACGTAGCACGTTCTATGCATTCATGCACAAGTGCTTCACTGATTTATGAAGAAGAGGAGTAAGTAAGCAGCGAGTGTGCATGTATATATTTATGTGGTACTGGTATGGGTCTGCGTAAAAAACACATCGAAACTGGGAGATGCGAGTAGCCTGGGTGAATTCCTGCACAGTGTTTCCTGGGGAATGGAAGGATCTGTCACGGACAGTGTTCCTGGGATTGTTTTGCTTCACAGGATGAGACGTACGTTAAATGGTAAACCTTGGATGAGGCGGGAACGGTAATTGAATAAATGGAAGCACATTGCGGTGATGCCATGGGTGGAAAACCACAGACAACATGCGAGCATCTGACCTTTGTTACAACGCCCTGACATCAGCCCTGACGCGCCTTGCGTTGCCCCCCCCCCCGTGCGTACCAACACTGGAGCCACCAACAGGCACACATGCATGAGAAGTGGCTCACACAAAGGCAGACATGCCTTCGCATGAAGAATTAAGCATGCACACATGCCCATAAAATAAACCTGGAGGACTCATCTACTCCAACGATGCACTTAAACACATTCACACACACACACACACACATACACAGCCAACATAAGGTATTCGGCATGTGCTCTAACGCCACCCAATAAGAACTGGCCACACACACAAGCACACACACACACACACACACACACACACACACACACGCAGACATATGCACACAGACAGGGCCATGTTATCAGTTCCTTATGTTTTGTTGCTGCTATCATAAGAGAAAGCATGTATGTACAACAGGCCCCTTTCACAGATCGTCAATAGCAGGGTAAAGTAACTTCCTGTTCCTGTCATTTCAACATCAGGTGGGTTTTATTTATGTCTGTCGCGGCACCTGCGTGGTCAATGTATATTTACTTGACTAGCTGTGTCTATACTGGGGCACTGCCATACCTGAATCAAACGGACCCATAATTAATGTCACGAGCTACACCTGTGTTTTTCCTACTGTGAAAAGGGTCTACTGAGGGGCAGAAACACACAAGCAACAAAGAAGACATAGCTAGATGTAGAATGCACTATGCACTGAGGGATGCACACTAATACAGCTGGATCTACGGTGGCTCTGGACTAGTAGGACACTATGAAGATGTATTTATGATCAGATGAAACGTGACCACATTACTGTACCTGCCAGATAACATCGGGGTCAAAACAGAAAGGGGGATTGGTGGTCTGAAATCACAGAAGAACAGGTAAACGCCGCTTAGATGACACAACATGGCAGCATACACATCGCACACATCAAACGTTTCAACATGAGCGTGCGCTATATGAGCCCCTCGTACCGTCCACACCCTCACCAGCTGAATGCTTCTCAAGTCCTCCCTCGCCCTCTCCTTTCCTTACTAACTCTTGCAGTCGCATTTAATTTGTGACTTTAATGGGTCTACTCCATTGAAGCTATTCCAGTCGTGCACATGTGTAGTTTGTTAATAGGCGGGCAAATCGCAAAGTATGTGCGAAAAATAACTGTGGTTTTGCAGTAAAACAACTACTTTTTTGGAGCAAGACGTGTGCGCCATGCGTGGGTGCATGTGTGCGTGTGTGTGTGTGCATGCGTGTGTGTGTGGACGTGCGCCCATGCACTTGTGTATGCGTACGCACACATGTGCAGTCAACTGCATTTTTCACAGCTCTCCGAGACTTCAAAGGGCTCGGATGCGAGTGAAAGCTTCCATATGTGACATTTGAAACAAATTGAATAAGTACTCTACTCTGTTTGGGCCAATAATGGACTTACCTTGGGCATGGCCCTCATACACTTGGTAACAGCAACCCTCATAACTGTGTGTGTGTGCGTGTGTGAGCGTGTGTGTGTGTGTGCGTGCGTGCGTGCGTGCGTGTGTGCGGCTTTGTAATCCAATCCTTGTAACAGCAACATCCATCAATGATATATATCATTCTTAGTATGAAATTGATATCAAACACACAGGCAACGTAAGTTCAAGCTTCAGTGTGGAATTGAAGCTAGACTCTCTGACGTTTGCTTGAGTAACCACATCCACTAATGCCTAATTTCATTCATTTCAAACCAATTTTTAAAAATGACTATTAATCTTACTCTGTGTTTACCTTGGAATCGGCGGGCTACCATATTGATGGCTGGAAAGATCGCAATGATTTTGATTATGACTCTGTGTAGCTTGTTGCTATTTGACTAGCGTGTTGCTATTTGCATAGATTGCTGCTTTTTAAGTATCTTGTAGCTGTTCTTTTTCACCCCCCACCTCTCCTCCCTAAACCACTCCCACTTACCTAACCAGGGCTTGAATACCATACCCTCCTGGATCCATATTACTTATTTATATGTATGTACGTCCCAGCACTTAAAAATAGTGCATGCATTGTGTAGCATCCTGTATGTTCGTACATCCCATCACTGAAAATAGTACTTAGCATTGTGTAGCATCTTATCCTGGCTATCTTGCTGTTTTACCAGCAAGGGGTCAACCTAGCAATCATGAGTGCTTGAAACTTGTTCTATTAATATTTAGGTGGCCTGTAGTTATTTAGCTAGCTTGTAGCTATTTGCATAGATTGCTGCTTTTTAAGTATCTTATAGCTTTTATTTATATAGGCCTAGATGGTTGTCATTTAGATAGCTCGTTGCTATTTAGCTAGCTATTTGTGTAGATTCTGGCTATAAGTATATTATATCTGCTATTTGTGTATCTTGGTGTTATTTAGCTAGCATTTTTTTCTTATTGCTATTGCTATTACTTCTTGCTTTTGAGCTAGCTTGTTACTACTCGGCGCTGGTTGCAGATGGGTGGTCCTACCTTCATGTCAATGACGGTTTGCAGAGCTCTGGTTTTGGCCGGGTCGGCCTGGTTCCTCCGGTGGAGCTCCTGGGGAGGGACCCGGTAAAAGTAAGCCTGGCGGCTCATCATCTTTAGAACCCCTTTCCCCAACGATTCTGATCCGACCTGGGTTCTGTTCCTGCCTACGCTGCGCTCTCCATGGATCTCCAGTTTGTCTTTTTTTCTGCGTTTTTTTATTCTCTACATTCGTACCATTTTTCAAACAATCTGCAGATTTATTTTGGTCGGTACCTCTCCAGCTGGTGTCTTGCGTCAAATTCAAACTCAAATCCGATCTGATCTTTCCTTGATCTCTGCCTTTATTGATCTGTCCGCCTCAAACTACATGCGTCTTAAGCTCAGTTTTGATGTCAGGAGCAGTTGTTTCTATCTTTTAACAGTGCTATTTCTCTATCTATCTATCCATCCATTCTCCTTTTTGTCTCTCTCCATCACTCAAATCGTGTCACACGATGCTTCCGTCTCTCCCATATTTCTCCTTGATTTCTACCTCGCCCCCGGTTTCTGTGTATTCCAGATACCTCTCGTGGTTAAAAGCTCTCTCTTAGCAACACTTTCTGCTGGCACATGCGCAACAAGCTTCTGCTATAAATAAATAATGCACTGACAAACAGCCATGCCTACCCATCGCACACACTTGTTGAACAGAGACACGCAGGCAAAATTGACAGTTTATACACACACCCACAGACTAATATGCTACAGGATGAACACTGCTACTTGGATGACTACGGTTTACATATCTATATATAATGCACGCAGCCAGTTCTAACTATGGTGCTATTGGATGACTGGAGGTATAGCATCCAGGAAGAGAATGAGTTCTACCTCAGGGGCGAGTGGAGGATGAGGGTGACCACCTCTTCAGGATGAACGCTGGACATGAGACACAGAGCCAGGAGGGAATGAGAGCAATGAAAGGACAGACAGATGGAGAGAGCATGAGTGTCGATGGAGGGGGGGGGGGGAAGGCAAACAGGTGTGAGTAGAACAGATGCCGACAAAGAACTGGTATGATGCTGCTGATGATGATGATGATGCTGATGCTGATGCTGCTGATGATGATGACGACGACGACAAAGAGGCAAACAATGGCGGCAATAACATGGGAGATGATATAGGCAGGCCCGGATCTATGCATAGGCATTCTAGGCACATGCATATGGCCTCCTGGCCGGGTGCCCTGACAGAGGGATAAAGAACAGAAACTGCCTACATTGAATAATGTGTAACATTATTTTTAAAATATAAACAAATATACAAATATAGTGGGTTTTTTTAAGCATACCCAACTGTAGCAGTTTAGCCTACCACACGCCACATAAGTGGCTTTCTTCAGGGCTCCCAAGACAGCAGGACACAGGAAGGTGGTGAAGAATCCGATTCATTGCAATGTATAGAAATGAAATGGAGAGCGCAGGTGGTACCTAGCTAGCATGCTAGTGCTCTCCTGAGTGTGTGTGTTGGTGGCTGGTTTAACCTGTGGGCCTTGATTAGTCAATGGCCCACAGGTGTGCAGCCTCACCCAGCCAAACCAATCAGCTTGACTCTGGCCAGGTGAGACTGCTTAAACCAGCCACCAACCCACACACATGCCACACCAACGTTAGCGACCATGTGCTGGAAAAAGTATTCAGTGGAGATCACGCACGTAGGTTAGAAAGAAAACGACAGAGAGGGGCTTTACACAAGTTTCTCTTGGGCATTTCAAAACCCACAAGCCAGCCTCAATTATGGACTGCAAGACCCTCCACTGTGATCGCTGAGGAGGCCCGAACCCGAGGACCAGGCACCGCAGGCAGATGCAGGTGATTTTAGTAATATAATAATTTAATATAAATGAAATGCATAGCATAGGGCTATAATGTACACTATAAATGAATAACATATAAACAGATACAATAAATAGATAAGCTAAAATATACATATACCTAACTGAATTCATGAGCATAATAATCATGTGGCAATCATGTGGTTAAAAGCAATTTTGTTAGTTTAACAAATATGAAAATGTGCTAGTATAATCTATTCGTTTAATCCGGGCTTGGATATAGGTCAGTAGTCACAAGCTCTGACTTTATGTGTGCCACTAAATCGTCATCAAGACCACCTTGTATGCAAACAGTAAAACATTTATAAATACACATGCAGTGGCTGAGCAAAGAGTGCCAGCGCCCCCCTTTATACACAATTATTACTGCAAGAAGGCCACGGCCAGTGGGGAACAGCGCCCCCTTTATACACAAGTATTACTGCAAGAAGGCCGTGGCCAGCAGGAAACAGTGGACAGAAAAAGTCAGCAACACTGCTTATGCTCCCAGTGTGTTTATTTAGCAGACTAATGAACACAAAACATCAATGGAAAACATTTAAATGGAAAACATCTGATGGAATGCAAATGATGGATGAAATTATAACAAGCCATAATACTACATTTGCTGAACAATATTTAAAATCATTTCTTTTCAATTACCCGTATTATTACATTTGTATTATTAAATTATCTCTCTCTCTCTCTCTCTCTCTCTCTCTCTCACCCCAGAGAGAGAGAGAGATAAATTGTGTGTTTGACTCTCAACCAAAAGGTTATTGGCTCCATCTTCAATGTCGTCAGCCTAACTTTAAGTTTCATTGAGCAAGATGCCTCACCACTACCCGCACCTCTATTTTAGAGGTACTTTTTTTACAATACAAAAGGTGACAGCGGTACCGGATGTCTTTGTTACTGACCAACCGAATAGGGGAGATGTATTCATGAAAGAAAGCACGTCACCAAAGAGTGTTGCTCTCCGCTGCACATGTGTCAGAGCAGCGTAGCATATGGAAAGAATAGGATCACAAGTAACACTAGAGCAATGACGGCCCCGCATCCTGCACTGAGGACACGGTCCACGGGTTTAGCTCCAGCCCGGAGGCTATGGTGTCATGCACAGGCACACACACACACACACACACATACACACACACACACACACACACACAGGCAAATTCCTCTTCCACATACATACAAGATAAACCGCCATCATGATGACGTGATGGTGCTGGTGGAGGGCTAAAAAAACCAGATAGAAGATGGATGTTCATGACAGAAGAGGAGAGGGATGGAGGGGAGAGGACAAGAAGAGGAGGAGAGGAGAGGGAAGGAGGGGAGGGGACAAGAAGAGGAGATGCGAAGCGAGGAGAGGGGAGGGGACAAGAAGAGGAGATGAGAAGAGAGGAGAGGAGAGGGAAGGCCTGAACCATGTGACTGGTGTTGAGCGACTCGAGCGACAAGAACGTCCGTGTCTTCAAAACACGCGGTGCCGCTGGGAGTTTCCTAAAGGCTACATTTCTAATGTTTCATAGAGGGTTTGCGAGCGGCTACATAGGAGAAAGAGAGGGCCTGCCAAGAACAGCAGCAGGCCGTCTGAAGCCATTCATGCTGAAGAAAAAAGGGGAAACCATTAGGGCTGTTCCCTGCCCTTGCCTCGGAGCAGAGCATCCAGCGCTGAACACACTCGCTCACTGATCCACAGAGTGAGAGGTCTTCTCTTACCAGGGGCCCTCGCCCCATTCACAACCTCAAGAGGCATGAAATCGGCAGTACGCTGTATATGAAAGAGGATATACCGTCCCCGAGTTAAAAACCAAGCGCACGCAGGTGTGTGCGCGTGTGTGCGTGCGTGTGCGTGCGTGTGTGTGTCTGGCATTAGGTCAGGGCTGGGCAGGAACAGACCAGTAGTGCGGTTGTTATTACGATGTCCACAGGGACCGGGAGGCTGGGGAGAGTCGATTAGACCCAGATTTATACCTCTTTCTCTCTGTGTGTGTGTGTGTGTGTGTGTGTGTGTGTGTGTGTGTGTGTGTGTGTGTGTTGTTCTGCGCATGTGTGCGCGCATATCGGCGTGTGTGTCTGTGTTTTAACGTGCACATTTTTGTGTGTGTGTGCACATTTGCCTGTGCATGCCAACTCACACTTTGTCTGTCTGCACTCAAAGTGTGCATGTACTGTACAGTATATCCAACTGCATGCCTTTTCACAGGAGTTCTGGTACAAGACCCCCACTCAGTGGATAGGGGGGGTACTGCACTCACTATGACGCTGCCTGTCTGTTTTGCCTTTTATAAAGCTTAATAAAGAAAAAAACCTTTAAATGAAGTACATTTGTTTCAGAGAACAGCAGAGAAAATAAAGGTTTCTAAAACAGTACAACAATGTGATTATCCACGATTCGTCCATGATTACATATAAATATACGCCCCACGACGATACGTGTGGCTAGGCAGAGAGACAGTTGAAATAACAATAACTGTCTCCACATTCCTACACTCTTACAGACAGGTGTACTGGGTGGACAGAAGATGGAACGCGCCTGAATGTGTTCCCATGACAACCGATCAGCAGCTTACAGACATCCGTCTGGCGGCAGACGAGGTCGAACAGCAAGACTCCGCTCAGACAGAGAGAGACGAGCGAGACCCACCAGATGCTCTGGCCTGACAGTACACATCAGCAGGTGATTGAGAGTGATGGGCCACTACGACTAGAGAGACACACACACACACACACACACACACCCCCTGTGTGCACCCACACGCCATCCACACAGAAGATCAGACAGCTGGTCCTGGAGCGAGGGAAGCCACATATGGCCAACGCATGTCCGTCATGTGAGCAGTGGTGACCAACAACACTAGAGAAAGAATGATTTGAGTGTTTTTTTCCTTCCTTACTCTATTGAACTCCGAATCCATTCCACAATATTCCATTACTATGACTATCAGTCCGTGCAGGGCTTTAAGAAGGAGGGTGAGGAGGATTGGAAATTCCCCCCAACAAAGCCCTCCAGTGAGAGCCCGGGGCAGAGTCCTTTAAGAAAATAATGTAACGCAAACACAAACGCAAGGTGCTAATTT
>OMKP01090590.1:1887-24176 GCA_900302375.1 Bathygadus melanobranchus | reverse complement strand
TCTCGGTCTCCCTCCTCTCGTATCTTCACTCGACTCATTTCTCTTCCAGTGTTTTTTCTCCCCGCTGGTATCCCAAGTCATGTCTGGGCTCATTAAGGCTTGAAAAAACCCCCCCGAAACAACGCACACAGACTAACTAACAGCCAGCGGAGCGGAGGAGAGGGAGGCGCGCTGAACTGAGCCACACAGGAACAACACACGGGTGCACAGGTAGACGCGCAGACATCGGATACGCATGCACACACATACACGCGCGCGTGCACACTCACGCACACACACACACACACAAGCAAGAATCCCTGACAGCAGCTTTTTCCCCCTATATGCAATACAGCCACATAGCATACAAACACCAACCAGCAGTCCAAAGATATTCTCAGCAAAAATAACAGAGGAGAGGAGAGACAAGAGAGAGGAGAGAGGAGGAGAGGAGAGGAGAGGAGAGGGGAGGAGAAGAGAGGAGAGGTGAGGAGAGAGAGGAGAGAGGAGAGAGGAGAGGATAAAGGAGAGGAGAGGATAAACATTATAGCAGCTACAAAAGACAAATGAACATTGACACTGACTATTGTTAACATGTGTGAGAGCTAAAATGAACATATCTCTTGATACATTTACACGACACTGTGCAACACGCCAATAAGACCAGAACATGATCAGTAAAGCATGTTGTCATCATCGCCCACCATTTGCAGGGGTGAAAAAGCTTTGGAGATAGTTAAAGTGCAATCATATGAAACATTCCTTGAGCTGAAGACACATTTAACACAAGCTATTATGCAGCGAGGTTATTGGGACCCACTGAAATGGATTGCATTTGCAGAAATGCAGCATCGGTGGCCAGTCAGAACAGCCTGAGATTATTAACGGGTTGATGCCAAGGTTTTGCAATGCATGGGCCAAATGACATGACATCCAAAATGGAGACCCGGGGAGCTTCCCCATTGGTCGAGAAAATGAGTTCTCTTGCAACATTGTCCTGACCCAAATCCAACAAGAGCTGACGACCTGCAGTACACAACCGATGGCTTGATGAGGAAACAATAAAGGTAAACCAAGTATAAATATACAGTATATAGCAAAGTTGGGTACATCCATCGACAGCAAACAGAGGGCTAAGAGATCCCTCAGATGGAAAGAGATGGGGGGGGGATGTCATCAACACAAGAGAGAGAGAGGAGCAGAGGAGGGTGGAGGCAGCGAGGCAGCGAGGCAGGAGAGAAAGGGACAGAATACATTTGCCGCGCGGAAGACCCGCAGCATACAAAAACCTCAAGAGAGCCGCTAAAAAAAAAAAGGTTAACTCCACTACGGAAGTCAAATATCACTGGCAGAGCAGAGAGGAGATTTAAGAAGCTGACGCATGTGTACATTTGACACAAAATCAACTGCAAGAGAACCTTCTCTCGCTCTCTCTTTCTCTCTCTCTGCCTGTCTCTCTCGCTCTCTCTTTCTCTCTCTCGGTCGGATGGCCAGCTTTGATGTCACCACTACAGCATGAAATCACTTGAGATGTTAAGAGTACAGGATAACAATAGGATTTATTGGGGTAAAACCAACCAGCATGGTATAATGGGACAAAACCAATACTCATTAGTGGAAGAACAATAAGGGTAAGTATTTATTTTCTCCAAAATATTTTGCCGTGGAGTTGTATGAAAATTGACCAATGAGTAAGTTGTTTCTTGCCTCTATTATACCTAAGGGGACGGTTAAGGATTGATGCATTATATTTTTAATCAAACTGAGTGCAGCGCACAGTGAAAATGCTGACAGTGTAGACTAAACTAGGGTACGTTTGTGTGTATATGCGTATGGGAGTGAGTGTGTGCGTGTGTGTGTGTGTGTACATGTCTGTACGTGTGTGTGTGTGAGTGTGTGTGTGTGTGTGTGCCCATACGTGGAAAGAATTATAAGAAAAATAGCAGTTTCGAGGTTTTGAGTGGTAACACAGGCTCCATATAAGGTTGAATCCTCTCTTTTGATGTCAAATAAGATCGCCAGAAATGGAGAAAGCAATGACTTGGTACATTGTAAAACTATTCCATATACAGGCTAAATAGGAAATTGCACTTCATCGTTGACAATAAAAATAGTTAAGTGATTATTGTAGACAAGCTAAGGGCCTTCCCAGTAATAAGGGAGGGGTGTCATTTGCTACATATGTTCAATTTAACTTAGCACAAATATGAAACTATAAAATCTCAACAACTGAGAGATACCACTTCCAGTAAACCTATGTTATTCAAAACACATTGCATAATATGCCCATTCAGAACAAAATGATGCACTCCTCTACTCCAATGCAATTTACACATGTTTAGAGACATCCATATAGCATTGAATTGTGAGAAGCTTGAATATCATCCTTAAATGACAGAAAACATAACTATTAGAATATGTAATTATAACCAAATGTAGTCCCCCACCCCCACCCGCTAATTCAAACAGTAGTTGTAATAATTTCATCCCAGAAAGAATGAAATTTGTATAGTGGTCATTTCAAAGCACAGACGACAGTTGTTTTTTTGCGCCCCCCTGTGGACTAAGTTCACATCGCTACATTGCAAATAACTAGGAATTGAGCAAACGTCGCCCCAAATCGCCATTCGATTCTCACATTCAGCTCAACTTTTATAGGAAACAAAAAGGATGCGTGCATTTACATGCGCAGGTGAAATGGAAAAAACACATACGCGCTCAAAACCCATCCCTTCGCTGGCAAACCATCATATTGCACTGGACTTGACTCGTTTTAGCTTTAGCTTTGCTGTCTTCCTTCAGTTTGAGACGCAACCCACTCAAACCCTCCAGGGCTGCTTTGGCTCGGCGGCTCAATAGGATAACCCCGTAGTGACATTATTATTATGATTGTTAGCCACAGCCTGCGTACATTGAAACAAGACACAACGTAGTCCTACCACTGACTTGCACCACAATACGCGCTCCAAACACAGGTTCCGTGGCAGCAATCATTTACGTTTTGATTGAAGAATTGGTTTTATTAAGAAGGCTATACCAGACGCATAATCACTATACATTGATTTAACATTACCTTTACAATTAAATTCTTCACTGAAATTACAGAATAAATATATGCACATTTTTCTTCAAATCTTTGTGAGAGAGAAAACATTAAAAGTGCCTCCTACAAAGCCGTTAGTGGGTGACGATGATAATCCAGAAGCAATGGGAATCTTAACAAAGTGCGTGGAGTTTCCAGAAAACCTTGGGCTTTATCGTTTAATATTCACATATGTTTTACCATCCGTGCGTCACCCCATCCTTTTTACAAGAAGCACCCTGATAATAGTCGTTCTCGTTCGTAGTAGTAACCATATTAATAAGATAGAAAATTAAATAGAACACTGAACTTGTTATGCGTCGCAGTGTCTCTATTCGTGATGTCAAGTGGATGTTTTGAGCAAAACCGGTCGCTCCTGCACTGGAGCGAGTGCATGCAGCAAACTGCAATTCATTTTTAATATTTATATATATATATATATACTTTTTTTCTTCTCTTCTCTTTCAGTCATTTACTACAAACTCTATGTGCACGGCCTCCGGGTGTTGGCACATCCCGCGTGGAGATGAACAGAAACGTGACTCGAACCCCACGTTGAGGGAGACGTCCAGCTCCCGTGTGTCTTGGGCGTCAATATATCATCCGTTGGGTTCGTTTTGATGACACAATAAAACGTACTATATATATTTTTTTGTTTTTTTTTGTATTTTTTTTTGTTCTGTTCTGTTTTTTTTCTCTCCCCCCGGTGGCCCTTTCTTTGTTCCCCAGCTCTCCTGGGCATATAGACACATCTATCAATATAAAAATAACGGCTGTTGACATTGCTGGCTACTCTGAAAAAAGGCACTTTATTGAAATATCTGAGAATGGCCTCTCCTCCAAAGCATTTTTTTGGGAGGAAATGTTGTAACTGGAATATAATATTTAGTTTCATATCATGCAGTTTTTTTGAGTTGTAGTTTTTGTCATACGTTTCAGTTGTAGTCATGTTTGTATGAGTTTGGTAAAAAGGTGACTTGTTATTTTTGTGAATTAGTTTCCCAGGGGCTACAGATGTTAAAATCGGTACGACTTCTCCAGGACTTCGAGGTAATCCGGCTTAGTTTGGAGTTTGGCCCTTAACTCGAGGTAATCACTTTGGGACGGGTCGGGGTAACCCTTCCCCGCCGTGAAAAGCAACGTCTCTTTCAAGCGCGCGTCCTGCTGTAAGTCTGGGTACTGCATGCCGGGCGGGTGTGCGTGTGCCACATGCATGTCCTTTAGCTTCGGCACCGTTCCGTACAGACAGTCCACGAAGCCCACGGTCGGCGTGGGCCTCTGGCTGTCGATGACCGTGGGGCACAGCCCGCCGCCCTCGTGAAATCCCGCGAGATCGGCGGCGGTGTGGTTCACCGTGACGATGGTGTTGAGCTGGGAGTTGGACACGGCCAGGGTCCACTCCCTTTCCTTCTCCAGTAGGGTTCTGTAGTGCGTGTTGCCGCCGCTGCTCCCTCCGTCCATCTTCTCCGAGAACTGACCCCTGTCCTCCTCGGCTATCTCCCCCTCCCGGGGCTTGTAGATGGGGTTGTTGCACATCTGCGTCACGGGGTGGGGGATGTAGTCGTACACGTGGCCGTGGCCGTGGGTGTGCGCGTGGCCGGCGTGGCCGGCGTGGGCGTGGCTATTGGCGTGCACGCTGGGCGCCGATTTCTCGGGCGTCCCGGCGTTCCCCGAACTGCTCTGTCTGGGCGGGTCCTCGAATATCCGACACTGCATCTGGATGCCCGTCAGATCCACCTCCGAGCGCTTCCGGAAGGGCATCTTCTTCCTCCTCTGAAGAACAAAGGCAAAGAGCCCGGCGGCGACGAACACGGCAGAGATGAAGAGGATGAGCAGACTGAGGATGAGGACGGAGAGCGGCACGGCCCCCCTCCCTTTAGCCTCCCCCAGGTCAGAACTCCCAGTGGTCGCGTGATCCCCGCTGGGCAGGGCCGGGGACGGCCCAGAGGAGTACTTCAGCTCGGGGCAGAGGACCTCCGCCTCCAGCGAGCGCAGATCACTGCCCGATGCGAACTCGGGGGTCTTGCAGATGACATCGCCCACCACGATGACAGAGGAGAGCTTATCCAGCCACTGCTTCAGGGGAACAATGTCGCAGGAGCAGTCCCACGGGTTTTGCAGGAGGTCGATCTGCACGATGGAGTTGAGGTGCTCCAGCACGCCGCGCACAGGGAGGGAGAGGAAGTAGTTGTTGCGCAAGTTGAGGCGTGCGAGGTTGGTGCCAGCGAAGACGTCGGTGGGGAGGGTGCGGAGGAGGTTGTCGTTCAGAAAAACCAGCTGGAGGCTTGGCATGAGGGAGAAGGAGGCAGGCTGTATGTCACGAATTACATTGTACTCAAAGTAAAGGTAGCTCAGCATCTGAAGCCCCCTAAACATGCCAGGCGTCAGCCTCTCAATGTCATTACCGTTCAAATACAAACTTTTCAAGTTGGGCAGGTTGATGAAGGTTCCCTCCTGCACGTACGATATCCGATTATTCCCTAAATGTAGTAAATCCAAGCTTGAAAAGTTCCAGAAATCGGAGCGGTATATTTTCTGTATTAGGTTCCCACTGAGATACAGTTTCTTGGCATTGAGTGGCCGGGGCAGCAGCTCAGAGATATTGCGAAAGCCCTTCTCTTTACAGTTGACTGTCAGCCCCAGATCGCTGATGTGAAGGTTGCAGATACATCCAGCGGGGCAGATAATGGGGATGGGAGGCCTGGTTTGGTAGCCAGCCACAGGGGGCTGGTTTATTCCTGGGTAAATGCTGCGAGGGGTGGGGGAGTTCTTCGTGGGCCGAGGGCGCTTGGTGGGTTTGTGCCTCTCCCTGTACTCCACCGACGAGGCAGTGTTGTGAAAGGAGGAGAGCATGGAGGAGGGCTTGGTGGGCCAAGTGTTTTCATTGTTGAACGGGACGCGAGGGATTCCAAGATCCGCCTCGATCTCCGCGTCAGAGAGCGACGGGCAGAGCTCGCTCCGTTTGATTTCCCTCAAGTCCTTCCCGTGGAAGTGGAAGGGGTATTCGCACGTGATCTCGCCCACGAGCGCCGTGTAAGGGATTCTCTCCAACCACGTTTTGAGCTGGACGATCTCACACACACAGTTCCACGGGTTCTCCTCCAGCTGGATCTCCATGAGGCTCCGCCCGACATACTCCAGCATGCCCTTATAAGGCAACGTTTTTAACCTGTTCCCTCTCAGGTCTAGATGCGTGAGAGACACAGACCTGAACAGATAGCTGGGGAGCACGGGGATCAGATTGTCGTTCAGTATGAGAACTCTCAGTTTGTGAAGGTGCCTGAACGCACCACTCTCGATGCGTTTGATTACGTTATAGTCCGCTTGGAGATACTCTAGGCTCTCCAAACCGAGGAAAGTGTCATTTCGGAAAACCTCCAGTTTGTTCTCATGTAGGAACAGACGTTTGAGGATCCCCAGGCCATTGAACGCGCCCGCATGGATGTCCTGCAAAGCGTTGTTACCCAGGTTGATAGACAGAGCGTTGTTAAGATGGAGGAAGCTGTTAAAGTAGAGCTTTCGCATGGAGTTCCTCTGTAGGTTGAGCTTGAAGGGACGGCTCCATATCTGTGAGATCTGGCTGACGTTTGTAAATCCCTTACTGTCACAATGGACGTGGAAGATGCCTTCTTTGACCTCGCAGTAGCACGGCTCGAAGCAGGCCTCGTCCATCTCCTCGGAGTCCTCCAGCAGTGGGATCGGGGTGGTCCATCCTAACGCTATGGTGCTCAGCAAGGTAACCCACAGCATCCTCGCTGACACCCGGGGGAGGAAGTCACAGCTCCAGGGACAGAGCCACTTCACAGCGCTGCAAGCAGAGGAGAGAGAGAGAAAGCGAGCGAGAGAGGCAGATCGAGATAGAGGAAGAATGAGAGAAAGCAGAGACATAGAGAGAGAACAGGGAGAGAGAGCAGAGAGGGAGAGAGAGCGAGCGAGAGAGATTTAATTGTATTGCCTACATGCATATACATATACCTTGAAGCAAGCGGTAACAGAGCAAAGTGGAAAAATGTCACATCTGAATGTGGAAAATAACATTAAGAGTAATTTATATCCATTAGGTCACAGAAATCAATTCCCATATATTATCCCCATGAATAAGGGAAGACAAGAGGGTTCATAGGGTTGGGCATGTGTGTGTGTGTGTGTGTGTGTGTGTGTGTGTGTGCGTGTGTGTATCTATTTGTATCTATTACTTTATATCCGACTTCCTTGCACTAAGTCACATTCCAGGAAAGGGCGCATCGAGGTATTGAAAACAAATGACGTGCGCAATCGGCATCTCGATCACTGTAGGCTTTAATGCACCTCGGACTTGACAGCACACGGCAAATCGTGGAGAATTTTTTTCTTTTAGTAGCCTACTTTAAATTCGTATTGTGTTAGACGCGTATGCTGGTTGTTTAGAACCATAGAGGAAACATGCTTCCTAATTATACGAATAGCCGATGTGTTAGATCCGTTAATGTGTCTATACAGAAGGGGCCTATTATAAGTTCCATGGCAACCGCATCCTATTTCCCTCCGGACGTTTTCTGAGGTTAAACGTCCACACCGGCAACTTCGGTCGAAAACTGGCAATGCAGAAGAAAAGCGTAAAATATAGGCTTGTTCGTTAAAAGTGTCTCAATTCTGCTCACGTTTTTATTTTGTATTTCAATTCCATGTGCTTTTGGCGGGTTAGTAGGGAGAGGCAGTGAGGAATATGAATATTAAAACAAGAGAAAAAGCTCATTTGGCGAGATGATTTCGACTGCAGCTTGTGTGACGCCGAGGGATTCGGAGCTCATAGCTCCGATCAGAACTCGCCTCCGTTCTCCAAACCCATTTGAAGCAAACGACAAAGACGTATGCTATTTAAAAATGCGAATCAAATCAAAATGTACATTTGCATTTATAAAATGTCGAATGCGGGAAAAGTGCAAGACACAGACATAGACGGGCGCGTACAGACACGCGCACGCAATAGGGCTAAACACGACGTAGACCCTCCTGAATGGCGCACTTTGTATGCCTTTGCTTATTTCGACGTTTACTCTAAAGCGCACGTTTGCAAAACACGCACGGACACGAGCGCACCCGCCCGCGCGCGCGAACGAACACACACACACACGCATAGACCGCGCGCGCTCACACACACGCCCACGATCGCGCACACACAGGCGCACGCGCGCACGCACTCACACGCGCGCGAGCGCACGTACACGCACGCACACAAATAACGCTGTCCGTTATAGAGTGCTGAAAATCCAAAGGCGTAGCACGGAGACAGTTTCTAGGGCGGAATCGCTGTCCATGGATGCTGAAAAAAAAAACCTTCCCAGCGCATATAGCGGACGAGGTGAAAGAAAGGGCAAAAATAATTCCGTGGAAAAAACGAATTAAACACAACCAAATGTGTTCCTTTCTAATCGCGTATCTTCGTTTTCCTTGGTAAAAAAAAAAGAAAAAAGAATCCTCTGGTATTTCCGTGCCCGCGTTCCTCTCACGACATGAATGCAAAACTTAGGTGGAATAAAACGCATAGGGCTATTTAAAAAAAGCAAAGTGCCATTTTCATATCCTGGGTGAAGGATATCTGGTGTTATACCTACTTAGTTTACAGAAATCCAACTTGACATGTCCTCCTGGTGTGGCGAGAGGCAGACGGAGCCGTCCGTCAGCGGGCTGTGGAG
Source organism: Bathygadus melanobranchus (assembly GCA_900302375.1). Classification (NCBI taxonomy): domain Eukaryota; kingdom Metazoa; phylum Chordata; class Actinopteri; order Gadiformes; family Macrouridae; genus Bathygadus; species Bathygadus melanobranchus. The sequence continues at coordinate 15,440 of OMKP01090590.1, read as the reverse complement.
GGAGATACGGAGGAGCAGGTTACAGGGTACATGGAAAGTAATATATGGTCGAGCCATCCAGATATGTTAAAATAATCAACAAAAACGGCGCTATTAAAAAATCTAAAATGTTTAAAGAAAAAAAGAGTGAGAAGAAGAGGCTGAATCGCGGAATCGGTTGAGATCCCAGCTCTTCCCCCCATTGAAATTCAACGAAAAGTAACAAACACATTAATGATGGCACAAAATAATGACGATGATGATGATAACGTTACGCACGGTGCCAAAGGGAGAACATACCGAGTGCTTGTTGATATTCTATATGCCAAGCATACTGCAGTTGTCTTTCGCCGTGACATTGCCTGGAAAGCTGCGAAGAGGAAACAAATGCCCATTGATTCCACCGCTGTCCGTTATCCCCCCGCTACATCGCAAACGCTTGGCATTCCTTGCTGTTCCGCGGCCAATGTCCGCAACGACGACACCAAAATAAAAGTTCACATATAGCACGCAAAAACACACAGACTCACACACACACACACACACGCACACACCGACACAAACACACACACACCGACACAAACACACAGGCAACTCACCTCAGTTGTGCCGTGCGATTGAGAAACATTAGGGGGAAATGAATTTCCCGGAGCTTTACTGGATCTCTCTATTGCTCAGTTGCCTTCCCTCTCGCTCTGCTGTATACTTCTATCTCTTCCTATCTCTCTCATCCTCCCTCTCTTAGCGGCTGAAGAAAAGGAGAGGAGAGCGAGGAGAAATGAAGACGTGATAGGAATGCAATTTACCCCTCGCGCTCCCTCTCTCTTTCTGTGTGACTCTTCTCTTTCGCGCTCTCCCCCTCCCTCTCTCTCTCTCTGCTTCTCTCTCTCCGCCTCTCTCTCTCACTCTCTGCCTCTCTCTCTCTCTCCCCCCCCTCTCTCTCTCTCTCCCCCCCACTCTCTCTCTCTCTCTCTCTCTCTCTCTCTCTCTCTCTCTCTCCCTCTCTGTTCTTTCTCAGCGGTTTGCTTCTAATGCCAGCCCTTGGTTCGCCCGTTCCGTTCCACTCTGTTCTCACGGCGGCTCAACAGTGTGGTGGTGGTGGTGGCTGCTGGTGGTGGTGGTGGTGGACGACTACGTCCTCTCTATCCGACACCGCAGTAGGATTCTCTGGATCATAACGAGCGACGGTCTCGAAGCTCTTTGGCTTTTTTTTGTTGTTGTTGCTTTTTTTGAGGGGTCCGTCTCTTTGTCATACGTCACAGGCATGAGGGAACGAGCGCAAGGGAAGAAGTGTGTGTGTGTGTGTGTGTGTGAGAGAGAGCGAGAGAGAGAGAGAGAGAGCAGTGGCAACAAAAGTGTGATGAGAAATAGAAGGGCAAGGATAGTGATGGAGACGATGGCTTTCGGATGTTGTAGCGAGAAGGAGAGAAGAAGTGAGTGTGGAGGGAGAGAGAATGATGAGTCCTCTAGCTGTTGCCGCGGGGACGCGCGTTAGAGAACCTAAAGAGTGCAGGTGCGTGCGTATCGGAGTGTGCACAGGGCGGGTGGCCGTGGTTGCTTCTCCATGGCAGGCGCCAGGCGGCACTACACGGGGACACGGGGTCTTTCCCGTTTTTTAGCCTGTACTCTTTATCTGTGAGATCTCATGATAAATAAATAAATGGTTAATGTCATGGCTGATTTCATTGTTGTGAAGCAAATAAGACGTTGGTGGGCAACTCCGTGTCAATGTCTCATTCATGGAAGGCAGTTGACTTTCACCGTTGCAGGCGAATGGCAAAGCGAGTCGCCTTCTATTCTACCCACGTGCCTTCCCCGTCCTCGCCTCCAGCGGGCAACACGAGCCCGTGTTCTGAGAGCCAATCGCCAACCTTTTATAATAATAATTAATATAAAAAACACAATCAAAAGTATTATTTAAAAATAATATAATGATAATAACAACAAATATAATGTTGCATGCAACTCTGAAACAATGGTGTGTGTGTGTGTGTGTGTGCGTGTGTGTGTGCGTGTGTGTGTGCGCGCATGTACACACGTGTGTGTGCATGTCCGTGTGTGTGCATGTTTGTGTGCACGCATGTACACACACGTGTGTTTGTGTGCACGCATGTACACACACGTGTGTGTGTGTGTGTGTGTGTATGTGGATCACCAGACATTAGAAAAGAGCATTTGAAACCAGCCGCTAGCTGTAAAGCTGTCATTCATCTTCATAAATAACTGCCATTCAATCCGTCAGCCTGTCAGCTGTGTGTGAACAATGTCAGATGCTGACATACTGCCCCTGAATACTCCCTCTAACTCAAAAGACACGGCCACCAAAAGCAATGCTAAATAAGACACCGTATAGCCTACATCTAGGTTGCATTAGCTCCGCAATTCATTATGCAAATGTGTTCATATGTAGTTGTATACGTGTGTTCAATATGTGTTGGTTCAATCACATATCGCATTGGGTACTGTGGTTCTTATTTAAATATTGATTTCAAAAAATGGATTAGCTCAATCTATCTTCCCCTCTCTCTGTATCTGCAATATATGGCTGGCATTAAAATTGCATTAAACAAATATGTATTTTTGTATTCCCTACTTTAACATTGTGTAATTTGGTTCCAGGTTAGCAGCATGCAACACATCAGCAGGAAGTCATCGAATTTCTTTGAAAGAACCGACTCAATAAAGGCGAATAATATGCTATACTGAAAAAGAGACATTTATTGGAGGCAGATTAAAGGACTACTTACTGGGGAAATATATGAGAGCAACAAACACAAACCACATAAAAACTATTCATGTTGACTTTGGTAGAAAGGAGAATCGTTGTCAGATTGTTGTTACCTTGTTGCAATTAAATGTTACAAATAAACCACGAAAGACACTGCGCCCTTCCCATGAACACAGAAAACAACTAGGTGAGCGAGAGCTCCCCTACTGGTGACGGTTCCTCTCAACCCTTAGATCTTTCTGCACAACCCTTGAGCACAAGACTGACAAAATAACAATTCCCTCCATAATAACGTAATAATTATATCACATTACATAGAGTCATCTAAGGCAATGTTTTGTTGACAAGATTCAAGATGATGATTTAAGATTCTCTGCACAGCCCAAAGCAAGTTTGGAAATATGCTATTGCATATTTTGCATATTGAAACTGAAAATGTTGGTGTTTTTGTTTTGTTTTTTCTACTATATTTTTTCCATTAAACTAGAAAAATATCTGAATGTTCAATTCAATGTTCTGTGTAGCTTCATGTCTGAAGTGTGTTTCATTGAATGTTTCAGTGTGTAGCGTGATTAAGTGGCTTGAACTGATATAAACTACTCAAATGGGGCACCACTCAGGTTAGGAAGAATATAACTAATATTAGATATTAGAATATACTATGAAGCCATCAAGGAAACAAGGAAAGTTTCCTTGACGACGCTGTCACTGATGGTTTGGTCATGCTTTCTGGAGACTCTTGGACTGGCGTTGGAGTTGGTTCATGGGGCAAGTTGGATCTCTCCTGGCACTCTCCAGTCCCAGCGTGGATCACATTGGTCCAGTGACAGTTTAGTGCGTTCGATCAGACTAGCGGATGGCGCCGCCCAAAACAAACTGCAGTCGTCTCTTGGCACAGACTCGATTTAGGATCAGCGCCTCTTGGAAACCGTTGTCTTGCTTGCTTGCTGGACTTCTGGAATTCTTTTGACTGAAAAAAGAAAATGTAGTCAGCGGACGTTAAGTTTAATAACTCCAATCACACTTAGCACACTAAAAGCTACTCAAACTTAGACCAAAACATAAAGTGATCTGTTTAACTAGTCGTGTGCTCTTACGCACGGCCTTGCTGGGCTTCTTAGCACTCTCGGGTTCCCAACCGTCTTGAAAAAGACAATTTGTGATTTCTGAGTCAAAGATGTCAAAACTGAATCTTGAAAAGATAAGCTAAAAAGCTAAAAACCTAAAAAAAATGTTGAATGTAAACTTAATGTAATTAAACATATAAGTAGAATAGAGAGGGAGAGAGGACACACACAAGGAAACACATTAGAAGTAATGGCACTTATTCCAATAAATGAACATGGATTCAAACATTTGATCACTTTATCACATTTGTAGCTGAGGAACAAACATGATCAAAATAAAAAATTATGAAACACTGTAGGGGTGTTCCATACATGTCCTTTTCTTCCTGTTTCAGTCAGAAATGTTGATCACTCTTGTGGGGATGACTTTGTATTTGTATGTATAATGTGTGTGTGGGAGCGTGCATCTCAGGAGTGCATGGAAGAGGGGCCTGGAAGATTACACCCAAATGGTGTATGGTTAAACTCACCTGGTGGTCTTGAGAATGTCTTGCTGTTTAATTAACAGCGTCGGGTTCAATTTGGTCGAGGCAAGATCAAAAAGGGAGTATCTCGTAGGAATAGGAGAGTGTGTGATAGTGGGGTCTAGGAGGTAAATCACTTATCAGGCCCAGCTCGGTCAATGACCCTGGACAAACTGTAATCCAATGCAGTGCAGCCTGGTACTGCTACAAGTGTGTCAACCTTTATGTGTGTGTGTGTGTATGTGTGTTTGTGTGTGTGTGTATGGTTGCTTATAGGAATGAATGCATGCATGTTTTGTCTTCCAAAAATCACATAGGATAAGGTTTGAGCTTGTGCCCAGGGGGTGTCCTTGCCAAAAAGCCTCAGACACACACACACACACACACATATACACACAAGCACATGCACATACACATCCATGTGAACATACAGGCGAGGAACATGACACACAATCGTCTTGGATCCTATCTTCCCATCCACTATCTAGTTACACTCCCTCTAGCCTCAAACTGTCGGAGCAAAAATACCCACAGTTCATCTGTCGAGAGACCTAATTCTGAAACACGGCAGTCTCAGGAGAGAGGGAGAGGTAGACATACAGAGAGAGAGAGAGAGAGAGAGAGAGAGAGAGAGGGTGAACGTAAGAGAGTGTGAGAGGAGAGGTGTGACTTACGCCAACATGTTTTTTTTATCAGAGTGGGTTGTGATAACAAGTGAGAGAGAGAAAGAGAGAGACTGTGAGAGAGAGAAAGAGAGAGAGACTGAGCGAGGAGGAATCATGAGATATCGTGAGAGAGTAACCCCAGTGAGATGCCAGAACGAATGGAGGCCAAACTCTAGGTTCCCCATCAGTTGTCTTTCTGATAAGGAGACGTTCAAATCTCTGTGCAAGACGAGCAGACGGTACAACAGTGTGGATATCTCCCTCATCATAACCCTGTATGTCAGGAGGATCCAGCTTCATGTAGAAGGAGGCTTTAACATTCAGGGTCTCATACTAAAACAGAGGGCTTCTCACCATCTATATCACCAACAGTTGAGCTGTACTCCCCTATACATTTACATTTGCATTTACATTTAGGGCATTTGGCAGATGCGTTTTCCCAAAGCGACTTACAATAAGTACATTTGCAATATGTATACATACAGTACATTAACCCCTAACCCTCTCCCACTTACCCATACCAGGGTTCAGATCCCATCCCCTCTTGGATCCTTAGCATTTGCTTATATGTTCATACATCCTTGCACTTAGCATCGTGTAGCTATCTTGCTGTATACCAGCAAGGGGTTAACCTAGCAATTATGAGTGCATGAATCTTGTTCTATTAACCTAGCAATCATGAGTGCATGAATCATGTTCAATTAACCTAGCAATCATGAGTACCTGAAACTTGTTCTATTAAAATCTTACTGTACTTACTGTTTCACTCTCTTTGGACAAATGTACTAAATGTAAATTGAAATAAAATATACGGAAGAAATAGAGGGAAAAAAGGCATTCAGAAAGTCGTCCTTTAGTTCAACTGAACGCTGTATGCTGCTGACTACCAGGACTATTCAACAGATAATTGCAGAGTAGAGATTCACAAAGACAGGAATTAGCTTCACGCAGAGACCTACAATAGTTATTTGCCGTCTGTAAGAAATAATTCCTACAGATCATGAGGATAGATAACTATTTACGAGAGCCATACATAATAGTGGCACATACAGGTGGCAATCATACAAATTATTTCCCCAAAAACCATTGATGCAGTTGGAATGGTTCTTCCAAACAATCCAATAACGTGGGAGATAGCTGTCTGTCTGTCTTGTGTTAACACATGCTGTGATGCATGCCAAACTAGAGAACTGGAGATACAGGGCATCGCATGTCTGTGCAATATTAAGCCAATGTTTGCCACTGACCACCATAAGCGAGGAAGAGCAACTAACATACACAACACATTGTATTCACAGCACCACATATCTCCACACCAGATATAAGAGTTTAATAGTCAGATGCAACATTCTAAACATGCAAGGTCTTTTATTCCACTCATTGTTTTCTGACCTTCACATCCTACACAAACAAACATTGCTTCATATACTGCAGCCACAGCTTGTTCCTCCTAACGGAATACAATGGACGTCATCGCCCAGGGCTCCGCAGACTCATGGCAGGAACCAAAATCCTTCAGCGAATGAGAGAATGGCGAGTGTTGACCCCCAACCCACTTAAGGCTCGCCCCTCACCACGCCTACAGCCAGTGAGTGTGAACCTCCAGGGTTCTCTGCCCTCCCACAACTCCTGGGTAAAGCCTGGAGTCACAGTTTCCCGCTTTACTCTGCCAAGTCCTCCCCCTTTCAACTCCCTCATCCCATCCATCTCTCTCACTCTCTCTCTCTCTCTCCCTCTCTCTGTCTCTCTCTCTGCCTTTCTCTCTTTCAGTAACTGCATCATTCTACGTTTTAGGTAACTCTTTGGTCTGGTGTTCAGTCCAGTATGGTCTCCCCATTTTTTCATTTCCCCAAATATGCCACTTCATCTCTATGTTTGACCTCCTGGTTCATCTTCTCATATTCTTTGCCCTTTCTTTGTGCCCTTCAGTAGTACGCAATGATACAACGATAAGTATTCTACGGTTCCAAAAATAACATGTTTTAATTTAGCTGCGCGAAAACCAATGCCAACAGAACACAGTGCAGACTCTCGCCCCCATGCGAAACTCCTGAAACCTCTTTGATGACAAACCACAGTGTTATGGACCACAGCGAGCCAAACATTCCTGACCAATCACAAGTGCACAAATAGTGATATATATATTCATATACTGTCTTATTACGTTTTTGCATTTGTACAGGTACCCCCAGAGATATTATAGCAGCACCACATCTCATATTAGCACTAAATGGTCTACAGTTACAAGCACGCGCGGTCACTTTTCATTCCAAAACACTCCCGTCCATTGCTCTCTTGAACACAATGCTAAACCCAATCCCCAGAGACTGGTACAAGATAATAGCACATTTAACTCTCCCATTTCGCCAAAAGATGGTGCAGATTATAGTGTACTTTCTGCATTGTTGCCATTCTGTATGTGGGGGGCAGAGAAAAAAGATTGCAGTTGTGGCCGACTGAAGGCCCAGGTAGTTATCTGCAACACTGAGCCCCGGGGACCGTCAGGGAGAGGCTGGCCAAATGACTACATGATTGACTGAGTGGATAATTGTACAGACAGATTAGTTAATGACCGAATACCGAATTGAATGAGAATTTAACTGGAAAAAGGAAGACTACTGGGTGCCAAGGAAGATATTTGGTCACATCTCCACAGGTTAGACTTGAGTAATAAAGTACTGTACAGGATGCAGGATTGGGATTGTGTGTTGGCAGTCAGTGGTATTGGCTTTTAGGGGAAAAAGTGTTGGCTTAACTCCTTAGACTGAATTCTATGAGCTGTGCTGAAGTCTAGGCTTAAGGTTGAGTGTTAAATCGGGACTTTTAGGCTTGGACTTTTCCTTTGTGGTAAACTTTATTTAACTTGCGGATCACATGTTCGGTTGTGTGGTTTTACACATCTGATGTTGCGTCATTTGTATTAGCGTTGGTTTTCCTTTGAGTAACACATGGTGAATAATTAACGAGCAAAATGTAGTAAATATCAACCATAAGACTATGAGGGCGGGAGGGGATTTTGAACTGGGTTTGAACTTCTTTCAAGCAGCGCATTTCATCCTCAGATGTGCTACGTGTTACCCAATCACGTAAGCGGTCATCACAGCGTTTTCATCATCAGTTGCATTAGCCATGCGGTTTGCGGATGTACCTTTTATCACACAAAGAGCAGGAGAGACGGCGGCTCTGAAACAGTAAAGGAAACAAAATAAAGGAGAGAGACAGGGAGTGAGCGGAAATGTGAGGATGCGAACTTCACGGTTCAGTCTGGCTGCACCCAGGGAGAGTGGGCAGGCCTTCCACTCACATGTCCTCCAGCTCTGACTGGCTCATCTCGTCAGCTTCCTGCTCCTGTCTTTGGGCTGCCAACATCCACTTCAGTGGGGGTTTTTTTTTTTGTAGTTTGTAGGTTTTTTTTGTTTTGTTTTTAGTTTTTTCTCGGTTTTCGGATCTCGGTGACTTGGTGGGTTTTTTTTTCTCCGCTGTACCTCCTCCTACACTGAAACACACGTACGTGGACGCGCCCACGGATGACTAGCGGAATTAAAAGTGGACATCGCGGGGAAGTTAGAGGCGAAAACGGCAGCACATGGTTTTTGTTTGGTTTTTTTGGTCCGCGTATATAATTGGCAATATCGAGTGAATCCCCGAAAAACTCTCTGCGAGTTCTCAACCTCAGCCAGGCCTCACCTCTGCTCTCCTCCATTCTCTCTCTCTCTCTCTCTCTTTCTATCTCTCTCTCTGACTCACACACACACACACGAAGGTGGTACCTCTTCATTAAAATGTGATTGACCTCTTTCCTCACTTAGGAGCGGATAGGTGAGCGGATCGCTATATTGCATATAGTCTTCCGCGCTCTTTAGCTTGTGTTAGGTTCGACAATATATTGCACATTCTGTACACCCCCTCTTTGCCTCTGCATTGTGTGTTCATGTATTGTCTTATCTCACTACATCTTCATTTCCATTGCCTTTTCTTGGCCAACAAAGTTGGACATTATATGACTCTCTCTCTCTCTCTCTCTCTATTTGGCCTGCTTGAGTATTCCATATTATGGTTGGAGCATATGTTTTATGCTACATGCAGTAGTAGTAGTTCATTGATAAATTATTCCAAAAATAAATATACACACATTTGCATAAAGCAAGCATATTTTGTCCACTCCCATGTTAATAAGAGTATTGAAAACAAAATGTCCCTTTACGGTACATTTTGAACATTTTCATTGATTGACTGCCCTAATACAGTATATATCTATATATAGATATATAGATATATAGATATACAGTATATTAGGGCTTTACATTGCCTCACATTCACCCATTCATACAACGACGGCGGTGGCAACCGTGCAAGGCAACAACAACTAACCCAACAACTTAGGGTTAGGTGTCTTGCTCAGGGACGCCGACAATTAGCTAGGTGGAGCCGAGATCGAACCAGCAACCTTCCAGTTGCCAGACAACTCCGTCTACCTCCTGAGCTAGTGCCAAGTCATGTCATACAAGCCTCACTGTTGCGATGGCCTCTGTTAGAAACAGCCAAGCTCCAATCGGCCTCTGAAAGGATTGTTCAAATATAAGCCAAAATCTAATGGAACGTTTTGCATGGACTTTTATGAAAACAGGCGAGAGGCACTATGCAGAAGCCCGTGCCCAACAGTTCCTGGCAGTAGCACAGAGCTGGGAGATTCATCTGTACCGTATATATTGTGCACGCAATATGATCGCTGCTGGGAGACTGCCTCCCTTTGAGCATATGCCCTGCATCACGCATATTTTACAGGGGGCCATCACTGTGTCTCTTGGCGACCGGTTTTGTCAGTGTTTTAGCCAAGTACTAACAGAGTAACCACAAGTTAACCATGCTGACAACGCCGGAATGGGAAAAACTACAGAAGCTGGAGAACCTTCTTGAACCCTTGAACCCATACCCAGGTAAGGTACTTTGTGATGAGTATGGAAAATTAGCTATGCTTTCCAATTACATTTTTAATATAATTAAATTGGTATATATTTAATTCTTAAGTAAGAATATTGATCAAAGTGAATCTTTTGTGAATCTTTTGTTCTTCTGCGGCAGATATGTGACTGAGCTCTTGGGAGGAGAGACGTGTGTATCATACTCTGTGGTAGTGCCAGCACTCTGCCATCCTTCATCATGCCATGCATATATCTGATGATGACCCAGCCTATGTGGTTAGAAGCTTTCAAAGAGGACCTGGCCTCTCGCCAAGCAAATACAAAGACTCAATGGCTGACACTTGCAACAGCTCTTGAGCGAAGATTTAAGGACTTGAAGAGCCAACCAAAAGGGGAAAGAGAGGAGATCTGGACAAGGCTCGGGAGAAAGCTACAAGGACAGTCACCAGGCACCTCCTCTTCAAAAACAACTACAAAAGGTGAACCTCCAAAGAAGAATATGGCGCTTCTCCTGATGGGTTCAGGGTCAGATGACTTGGATGAGGAGACAGCGGCTGATAGAGCTCTAGAGCGGTACAGAGCTGAGCCCTGCATAGGAATTGATGAGTGCCCCCTGTGATGGTGGTGGACTCATACAGAAACCCATGAGAAGCTGTCTCTCCTGGCTAAAAAATATCCATCCATCCACTCCTGCCTCCACAGTGCCGTGTGAAAGACTCTTCTCGCTTGCCGGCAACAGAGGTCAGCTTTACATTCTGACAGCGTAAAAAAGTTAGTCCAAATCTATGTTGAATGTTTCATTTGTTAAACATTCAACATATTCGTTAATAGAGACACACTCTAACCCCCTCTGTCTCCCTCTCTCTCTCGTGCTGTTCTGTTCAAACAAACTAGTTACATTTTGGGGAAAGATTTCAGTTTGATTATTCCAAAGCCACTGAGCAAAACGGTTAGTAAAGGTCCAACTCATCGTTTTTGTGAATGCTCTGTGAATAAGGTCATAAAGGCATGAAAATACCCCTCCTCTGTAAAGTATCTTCTTTTTTCATGTTGTGAAAGTTAAAGTGACACATCAGCCATCACAATTAGATTAATATATATATATACACCTTGTACACACCATCTTTCCCTACTTCCAACCACTTAAAGACCAGCCACTCTTTATTCTGTTCTGGTATTTCGTCGACCAACAGAGCAACAAGTGCTGGGGGACCTCAGCCTTCGCCTCGTGGAGAACATTGAAAACACCCGTCTGTTGCTTTCTACTAAGGGGGACGATATACGTTTTGCCCTCATAAATATGTTTACAGCAACCTGTCCTTTTAGAGCATTTACCCAGGAGCTTAAGGTAATGAAAGCTGTCAGCTGCGATGTTAGCCTTGGGAGTGAGTGTGTGCGTGTGTGGGAGGTTGTGTACGGGTGTGCGTGTGCCTGTGTTTGTTGATGTGTGTGTGCAGTGAGTGCAAGTTGATGAGGCAAAGGGGTGGGAGGACAGTTTATGCATTCATTGGGTGTGCTTGTTGGAATGAAGGACAATGACTAGAGTAATTGGCTAAATAAAGCATGTAAGTAGAGCTGTGTTTAATAGTTTGGCATGCTTGTGAAAACACACACACACACACTCACGCTAGCATGCGCCCAAAGGTATGAATATACATGTGCACACACATTATCTCACACGTGCAGACACTCTCTCACACACGCACGCACATGTGCATAGACACACGCACGCACACACACACACACACACACACTCACACAGATACACATGAACAGATATAAATGCATTTGCTGGGACCAAAATACCACAGGAAGTATGAGTCACATACTGTAACGGGACAGTTTGGGGAGATTGTTGTCATTTTCTGATGGCAGATGGAGCCAGTGTCATCTCCATAGATACAATTAGAGACAAACCACTACACTTCTACCTCTGCTACTACAGTTTTACACCACAGTTTGAAAACATGGAAAATCGGTGATAGGTAAGTGAATGTATTCCAGTGGGGTTTTCACTAATCCAATTATTTTGTTCCTTGTCTGTTTTTAATAATGTTTTGCTCTTGCAAAACTGTCAAAAATCAAATACTTGAAAAACAATCCCCAAAACAATTAGTCAGAGAGCCCTCAAAGCATGCCATGTATTCATCACAAAAACTATTTATTTTTTAGCTATTATTTCTACTCCATAGCTAGTTATTTTAAGACGTAGCATTGACACACATTCTGCAGCCATCCTAGCTTCCACCAGAAAGACCCCCTCAAAATAGTTAGCATGACACAGCCTAGCCTCCCTGCAGCGCATCGTGAGGAAGCTTCACCATGCCAACAGGCCTCACTAAAAACTTTATTGTGTTGCGTTTATTGTTTCATTAATTTCCAATCACTGCTCAAAGCTCTTAAATCTCCCTTGGCAACAGTAACTGCAGCTTCCTTCTTCTCTATTGGTTGCTGTGAAACGTGACACATGACACTCTCTGAACATTGTTCAGACCCACACACATGGGTACGGCTCCCGCAACGTACAATACCGTAGCCACACTTTTTGCTTGGGGGCCATTGGACATTTGGAAAGTCCACTGTAAACTCCTCAACATCTGAATACTTAGCGTTCATAGACCAGCGGACTGACAATAAGATTGCTCGTGATTTGAAAATGAACAGCGTTCCGTTGCAGCAGCTGAACGCGGTCTCGTCGTGGGCAACGTCGGTGCGGCCTGCCGACCCCAGAGCGTACTCCTACTCAAAGTCAAAGAGAGGGGAACTTTTCCTCTCGGAGGAATAATAGAGCGAGAGAGAATGAAAGTGAGAGCGAGAGAGCGGGAGGGAGAGAGCGAGAGCGAGAGAGCGAGGGGTTGACCTGACGTGTTATTACCCTCACTCATATCATGGCCGTGTATTTCTCCTGTGGCACATTGAAGTGGTGCCGGAAAGGAGAAGCACTCAATGGAAAGAAAGCACCAAAACACCAGGGGGACGAGAAGATAGAGCGGCTACCCGACGGACAATGGAGCAAGAAAATGGTGAATGAAGATGAGATACAAAAAAAGGAGTGCAGATGATTTAGAGCAGGGGTACTCAAATACAAATCGTAAAGGTCCACAAAGAAAATGTTCAATAAGACGAACAACAATTAGAATAGGATCTACAAATCACCATTTCCCTATTCTCCCCCCAAACGGTTCACACACCCACCCACCAAAGGCTAATTAAAAACCACGCAAGGAATCAAAGTCCAAATAAGTCCAGAACTATTGTACATTGCTAGTTTCGGTCTGCTAAAACATTGTTACAACATTGTTCAGGTCCTAAAGAAGTGTTCTGTTGCTGCACATGTGTTTCATTGAACAGACATAAAACCCCTCAAAAGAAACAACACATATAGACTCAGGATAATTACAAACACGCACACACACACACACAAAATGGACTGCATTTATATAGCGCTTTTATCCAAAGCGCTTTACATTTGCCTCACATTCACCCATTCATACACCGACGGTGGTGTCAACCATGCAAGGTAACAACCAGCTCGTCGGGAGCAGTTAGGGTTAGGTGTCTTGCTCAGGGACACCTCGGCAATTAGCTAGGCGGAGCCGGGGATCGAACCAGCTGGTCAGGAGCAGTTAGGGTTAGGTGTCAAGGTAACAACCAGCTGGTCAGCAGCA
>OMKP01090578.1:0-10903 GCA_900302375.1 Bathygadus melanobranchus | reverse complement strand
TAGAGTGCAATTAGAACAGAACAAGTTACAAGCATTCCTGGTTGCCAGGTCAATAGAACACGTTTACAAGCTTACAGTTGCTGGTACAGTAAGGAGCCAATCCTTACTGTACAACAGCAGGTAGCCAGGATAAGATGCTACACAAGCTAAGTTATATTTCAAGTGCCGTGACATACCAGCGTACAAGATCCTACAAAGAGCCAAGACATACAAATATGGAAGTGCTAAGGATCCAGGAGGGGTGGGATTCAAGTATTGATCGGGTAGGAGGGAGAGGGTTGGGGAGGAAAGGTGGGTAGGAGGTGAAGCTATTCAGAGTCCAGGTGGACTCTGAATAGGTGGGTCTTGAGCCTCCTGCGGAAGCAGGTCAGTGATTCTGCTGTCCTGACCGCTGTCAGGAGGTCGTTCCACCACTGTGGTGCAAGGACAGAGAAGAGTTGTGATTTGGTGGAGCGACGTTTGTTTATTTTTAGTGATGGTGGTACCAGGCGGCCAGCTGAAGTGGTTCGAGCCGTTACTGTCAAGCTTGCGCCATCTGGTGCATTGTCTTTGAATGGAAACTGTATCCATGTCTTGTCCCTGCGCCAGGAGTCAGCCTCAGAAAAGTATTTCCCAAATTGACCCTCCAGGTCTTCCAAGTGTGCAACTATTGCGCGTCATGTGAGGCGAGAGCACGGCAGAATATCCCAACTCATCCACTGATGGAAACATGGAAAAAATTCCCTCCCTGACTCGCTCCCTCCATCTTCGGCCTCGGCATGTGTATTGCGGCCTTGCATAGAACTGTTCAGTCTGTTCAGCTCAGAGAAATTGTCTGCAAGATATGCAAGTTTAGTGACCCAGACATTGTCACTGAAATTTGCAGCCAGCTCTGTGCTGTTTTGGAGAAATATAGATACGTATAGACGTGCGTAGACGTATAGACGTGCGTAACTCCAACACGCGTGACAACACTGTTCCGCGTGAAAGCCACAGCTAAGTGGCCAGTAATAATACAATAATAAGTAGCTACTATTATATAACTGTTATGATGCCGCACAGTGATTTAGCGTAACGTTAGGTTAGCTTTATCCTGCACGGAGGATTCTCTTCTTTTGTTTTTACGAATGTATCTTTGCTAATAATATGTTGGATACACGTTAATGTGTCTTTTCAGACATATTTAAAATATAGAAAAAAAACAAATAAAAATATAATATATAAATATTATCAAACAATAATTTGGCGGCCCCTCTGCAGTAACTCTGAGGACCCCCTAGGGGTCGCGGACCCCCCGTTGAAGACCCCTGGCCTAAATTAATCCTCAGACCATATGGCATATAGTTGCCATGCAAGACAATATATTCTCAATATATCTTAAATCAGGATTCGAATGCTTTGGAGAATTTTTTAATGAAAAATTTGCATATTTGGGGACCGCAGGTAGAACTAACTTACATTTCATCTGAATATCCCAGTGATCAAATTAAGGCAATTCAATCAAGATTCAGGCTGTGATTCAGGACAGGAAAAATATGTACTATGTTTTTTTCTTTCTTTTTTTCTCTCTCAGAATATTCAAATAGTCGTTCGGAAAACAGAGTATTCAAAGCTTGAAATTATACGCTGCCTTGCGCCAGCCTTGTTGTGGTACGCAAATGTTTGGGAATGAGCCCAAATTTGTCATTGTCATGGGCTCCGGTGTTCTGTCAACATGTGCTACCTATCAAAAATTGCTACCTAGCGGTTCTGCGCACGCACTCCGTGCTTTCTGTCTTGTGCTCTGTTTCCCCATCCAAAAATACTGTGATGAAACTTTTGATGTTGGTGTTAAAGCAGTACAAAGTTTAAAAAACAACAGGGCTACCACAGCCTACGATATGACACAACCTCTTGAAACGCTCCCTGAGGAGAAACAACCTGGCTTGAGCCTTTTTAAATCCAGCATTTGTATTCTCCCTCCAGTTGAGGTCCTTGTCTACAAGGACACCCAGGTATTAGAGGAGACCACTTCAACCTGCTGACCTTTAATACAAACTGGCTTAGCCTTCACCTCCCTCCTCCTAAAATTAGGTCAAAATGACATCATGATGTCAAAATAATAATGATGAATGACATAATCAAAACGTTTTATTGATAAGTGGTTATCCAGAGAGAGAGATATTTTTTATAGATTATAGCATAGATTAGGTTTTGTTTAAGGAAAACACAACTCTCTCTCTCATGTAGCACTGTACATAAAACACTGCCCTGGGCACAGAAGAGGCTAAAAGCATCCACATCACCTACTGATCTGTAGTATGCAGGCTCCACCTTTAACCTGTGGAAGCTGATTCGGCTGAATGGATAACCATTTTCGTATATCCATTTTTGCACACAGCGACTAGAAGGCCTAGGCCGCCTACCGCTGTTGTCATTTTCCCACTCCCGCCAGAATCTCTTCGCCCAATTAATCAATTAGCGTAGTTGAACCTGGATAGCCTACGGTAGGTTAGGTAACGTAGCTAGAGGCAATGATAGGTGCACACGTCTGTCAATCATATTATCGTTTGAATGTTTTTTAAACAATAACGTTATTTTATTTGGTAATATACATTTAAATATGATTATCCATTCGGAATTTATTAAAATGTAAGCAATAAAAATATATAATTATTATTAATTATTTCAGAATTGATCTGGGAGGGGCAATGGGGTCACGTTTGGGGGGCAACGCCCCTCGATGCCCCCCCATACCGCCCGGTCAGCATTGGACCAAGCTATGTCCCCCTGAAGAGTTGCTTTATGGATCATCCTGACCAGTTTAAATATGCAAATCAGTCTCTTGAGATAAGGTGAGCATTTATCAGAGATTATGAAAATACGGCATCTATCAAACATCCATAAATCCTGGTTCTTGTTTTTCTGGAAGAGCCCAGTGGGAGAGAACAGCCTCCTTTGGACCCAGCTATGTCACCAAGAAGAGTGACTGGTCTATGGATCATCCTCCTGAATTAGAAGATGGCCGTCCCTGCAGAGAGGAGAGGTAGAAGAGTCTTATTGCTTCTGCTTCCTTTGTTTTCTAGCAACTACATTTGTGTGTGTGTGTGTGTGTGTGTTCTCCACAGACAACACCAAGAGAGGTCAAAGGTTACCAGTGCTCAGTCTGTACAACGGCATCTAGCAGAGCTATTCGAGGTGTGTAAGTGTCCAACAAGTCACTTGACTTGTTGGACTTGTTAATGTGCATGGCTCTACATGAACATTTAAAAAGCATTCCTTATGGTGCTAATAGTCTTCCAAACTTCCCTATTTTTTATGCTTCTGATGTGCTCAGTTAGTTCAGAGTAAAGTTCACATTGATGTTTGTTCTGTTCCAGGCTGAGGTGAACGCACACGCTTTTCTAGCCAAGGAGCTGAAGAAGCTCTGGAGGGATCACTTCCCATATTACCCACAATGCTCAGAAGCTCAGAGGGAGGAGGAGGAGGTGGTGGATGGTAAGAAACAGGAGCAGAGGAAGCGCGCCATAGAGGGAGTGTTAGACATCACAAAGCTTTGCCTGATGGAGATGAACCAGGAGGAACTGGCCGACACACTGAGGAGTGGTAAGATACTCTTATTTCGAAAATAGAAGATACTCTTATTTTGAAAGCGGTGCATTTTATTGAAAACAGAATGTTATTTTGAAAACAGGACACTTATGTTGGAAAGGGAAACTAGAAATAGAAAGTATAAATATAGGCTACTCTTTTGAAGAGCAGTATGAGACTTTTACTTGTTCTGTTCAGACTAAATTACATAATATGATATTTCTACATTTCTACCCTTTCCATATGGAGATATATTTCCTCTTGGAGGTTAATTGGTTTGATCCAGATATGTAGGGTTATTGTGGGGGTATCAGGTTAAATGGTACAGATATGTAGGGTTAGCAGAGTAGAGTCCTGTAAGCAGAGTAACTGTAAGAGATGCGACACTATCTTGTTATATCAGCATAGCAAGTCACTTTCCACTAATACACAACAATGATAGAACTACTTAGCAAGTTATAAGACATATCTAAAGTAGAATTTATAATGCTACTAACGTGTCAATCGTATTGTTGTGGAAATATCATGTAGAACATGTCTTTTGTTGTTTTCTCATTTAGAAACTGTTGCTGTTAAGTGCCAACATAAAATCAAGTCTCATCTGAAGCAGAAGTTCAGGTGTGTGTTTGAGGGAATCGCTAAAGCTGGACAGCCCACAGATCTGAATGACGTCTATACAGAGATCTTCCTCACAGAGAGAGGCAGTGGAGAGGTCAACAAAGAACATGAGGTCAGACTGATTGAAACAGCTAATAGGAAACCAGCCAAGGAGGAAACACCAATCAAATGTGAAGACATCTTTAAACCCTTAACTGGACAACATCAACCAAGCAGAACAATAATGACAACTGGAGTGGCCGGCATTGGTAAAACCATCTTAACACACAAGTTCACTCTGGACTGGGCTGAAGGCAAAGCCAACCAGGACATACACTTCATATTTCACTTCACTTTCAGAGAGCTGAATTTACTAAAAGGGAGAGAGTTTAGCTTGGTGGAACTTCTTCAGCATTTATTTGCTGAAACCAAAGAAGCAGGAATCTGCGGATACGACCAGTTCCAAGTTGTCTTCATCTTGGATGGTCTGGATGAGTGTCGACTTCCTCTGGACTTCCAGAACAACCAAATCTGGACTGATGTCACAGAGTCGACCTCAGTGGATGTGCTGCTGACAAACCTCATCAGGGGCAACCTGCTTCCCACCGCTTGCATCTGGATAACCACACGCCCTGCGGCAGCCAATCAGATCCCTGCTGAGTGTGTTGACATGGTGACAGAGATGAGAGGGTTCACCGACCCACAGAAGGAGGAGTACTTCAAGAAGAGATTCAGAGAGGATTCAGAGATGTCCAGCAAAATCATCTCCCACATCAAGAAATCACAAAGCCTCCACATCATGTGTCACATCCCAGTCTTCTGTTGGATCACTGCTACAGTTCTGGAGGACTTCTTGACACAATCCCAGAGAGGAGAAAAGATTCCTGAGACCATGACTCAGATGTACATCCACCTCCTGAGGGTTCAGTCCATACAGGGCAACAGGAAGTATCATGGGAGAGCTGAAACAGATACACACTGGAGTTCAGAGAGCAGGGAGATCATTGTTTCTCTGGGAAAACTGGCTTTTAACCAGCTAGAGAAAGGCAACATGATATTCTATGAAGCAGACCTGGCAGAGTGTGACATTGATATCAGAGCAGCCTCAGTGTACTCAGGAGTGTTCACCCAGATCTTTAAAGAGGAATGTGGGCTGTACCAGCACAAGGTGTTCTGCTTCGTCCATCTGAGCATCCAGGAGTTTCTGGCTGCCCTTTATGTCTTTCTGTCCTTCAACAACACTGGTGTCAATCTGCTCTCAGAAGAACAACCAACCCCCAGGGAAGATGAACTCCTCTACCAGAGTGCTGTGGACAAGGCCTTACAGAGTGAGAACGGACACCTGGACTTGTTCCTCCGCTTCCTCCTGGGCCTCTCTCTGGAGACCAATCAGATTCTCCTACGAGATAGGAGAGGTTCTTGTCTGTTTGCACCGACAAGAAATAGCTCACAGACCAATGAGAAAACCGCATCTTACATCAAGCAGAAGATGAGTGCAGATCTCTCTCCAGAGAGAAGCATCAATCTGTTCCACTGTCTGAATGAGCTGAACGACCGTTCTCTAGTGTTGGAGATCCAACAGTACCTGAAATCAGGAAGTCTCTCCAGAGAATCTCTCTCCCCTGCTCAGTGGTCAGCTCTGGTCTTCATCTTACTGTCATCAGAAAAGGAGCTGGATGTGTTTGACCTGAAGGATTACTCTGCTTCAGAGGAGGGTCTTCGGAGGCTGCTGCCAGTGGTCAAAGCCTCCAAAACATCTCTGTAGGTTCACTACTAACATGTATTACAATGCACACAACACAATATACATAATACTAGAATGTAAAAGTTATAAGAATATACAAAACATCTCTGTAGGTGCACTAACAACGTATTAAAACACAATATACATTCAACTAGAATAGTCAAGTAATAATATAAAAATAATCACAGAGCATTTTTCAAGGACAACTAAACAACTATACAATCTTCAACATTCTACATCTAAAACAACATTTAGATGTCATTTATTAAAGGTGCTGTAGGTACGATTCCAGAGTAGAGCCGAAGAAAGCATGGTTTTAAAACTAAACAACCCAAAAAACATCACCTCCCTCTCTGCTCCCTCTCTCCCTATGTTTCTCCACCATTGAGATGTGTTGCATTCACGCACCTGTGATTGACACGCAAGATGGATTCCCCGAACCAATCACGGAAAAGATGCCCTGATTGGTCAGAAATTAGATCTAAATGGGCTCATACAGAGGCAAATGCATTCAACCAAAGTCAGATACACTTACAGAGCATTTCACCCACTAATAGATGACGGATGGCTATGCCATTTCTTACAAATTCCACTCAAATAATGGCTGTTAATTCTTACCCACAGCATCTTTAACATTTGTCAAACATTTCTTATTCGTAATGGTAGTAAGCCTGCAGTGTTTAAGTCTAGTAAACCATTTAATCATGGTTACTAACATGTTTCTGTTTATTTTCTGTGAAGGCTGAATGGCTGTCATCTGTCAGAGGGATGCTGTATACCTCTGTTCTCAGTTCTCAGCTCCAACTCTAGTCTGAGAGAGCTGGACCTGAGTACCAATAATCTGCAGGATTCAGGAGTGCATCTGCTCTCTGCTGGACTGTGGAGTCCACAGTGTACACTGGAAACTCTCAGGTCAGTTTTACTAGATGTGCAGACACCACAAGGTGCCCTATCAGAAGAAGACATTACTCCAAGAAGACATTTGAGAGATTTGCACCCATTAAAGTCCAAATTCACACCCGCAAATGCAAAGGTTCCATGGGAATAACTTAACATATTTTAAATGTTGTTGCCATGATAGTCTAAGGGCTACGTTATATTCTTTAACTTTGTTAATGATGGTCTAAGGTGTATGTTGTATTACGTTCTTATTCTACTCATAGACAGTAAGGTGGAGTTTAGAGTTGCTTAGTAAAGTTTAAAGATAGCTTCTGATTGTGTCTTTTTAGAGGAATTTCAATGATAATCTTTGTTGAATATTTGTACATATTTTTTACATCTAACTTCATTTAAAGATCACATTTTTTATATTGGCTAAACTTCTCTGTTTCATTATGGGAAAATTATGGAAACCTGATGTTCTTTTACACAGCTACAAACGTGTTCCTTTATTTTGTGTGAAGGCTGAATGGCTGTCATCTGTCATGGGAATGCTGTGAAGTTCTGGCCTCAGTTCTCAGCCTCAACTCCTCTAGACTGAGAGAGCTGGACCTGGGTAACAATGATCTGCAGGATTCAGGAGTGATGCTGCTCTCTGCTGGACTGGGGAGTCCACACTGTACACTGGAAATTCTCAGGTCAGTTTTATTCAATGTGCAGACAGGTAAACCAGAAGGTTCCTATCAGAAGACTCTTAACTACCGCCCCCTTGTTTGAGAATGTCCTCCTAAATATCGTCTAAATATATCCGCTCATATCTCAGTACCTGTGATGACCACATTCATGACGGGTGTCATTAGAAATGTTACAACTATTTAATACAAACTGCTTGCAACATTTCAACTATGAATATAAACACAAAACATAATAATAGTGCCCCCCCACCGCCCCGTGTACAGGACGATGGTAGTGAAGAGGTGGGATGTGAGAGGGCGTAATTGTCGCCGCTTCTCAATCCAGGTCAATTTGTGCTTTTCCCCTGCTTTTCAGCGCAAGTATTAATAGATCTGCAGCGTCTCCGCCACTTATCGCTCTCAACATCCTCCAGTCCCGTGCTGGTAACAGGTTGATGGTTGTACTTGGTGTTTTTGTACTCGCCTACTTCACCAAACACCGAAGCTGTTAGCCTGCTACCTACTGGCGCAGTCAACCTCCTGTGGAGGTACACCACGACTGGACTACCCTCTGCCACAATATCAGGACTAGCCCCTACCTCTCTCCTGGACCCGTCATCCTTCTCTGGCTTCACTGCTGCGGCGGTGCTGGGAACCGAGACGCCATTGACACCTCTGTTCCCTTCACACCTCCTGTCTCACCTCCTATAAACAGAACTGCAGCTTTCATGCTATTGAATACCCGCTCCCTAAACAATAAAGCACTACTCATTCAGGATGTCATCATGGACAGGAACAATGAACGGAGATATGGCAAACTCAGCAGGACTCTGACTCTCCATCAAGCCACACCCCTAGGCTATGTGTATATACAGAAGCCTCGCTCCATGGGTCGTGGTGGTGGGCTTGCTGTTATACACTGTGCTGACATCTCAGTACAAGAGCTTCCCACTGTTACTTCATTTGAGTGTATTGCCTTCACACTGCTTGTCTACCGCCCCCCTAAAGCCTCCACTACCTTCCTGTCTGAGCTGTCTGAACTACTCACCTCTGTCTGCTCCATGTCTCCATCCACACTGCTGCTCGGTGACTTAAACATCCATGTGGACTCCAGCAGCTGCACACTGGTTGATGAATTCCTGTCACTGCTGGACTGCTTCAACATCACACAGCATGTCCAAGGTCCCACCCACGCCAAAGGTCACACGCTGGATCTGGTTTGCTCCACTGCTACAACTCCCTCCCATCTGCAGTGCCTGGACTTAGCTGTATCCGACCACCATGCCATTCACTTTACCGTCCCTGTCCTCCTGCCCAGGCAGCGCTCTAAACGTGACATTAAATCAGTAAACACACCAGCACGATAGTGACCCATCTTGCCTCACAAACCCCCGACACCATGGTGGATGGCCTGGTAGCCCACTACAATGCAGCCTTATTCCTTAACCTTGCCTCTCACCCCCCTCAAAACCCGGACTGTCTCCTTCTCCTGTCCCGTCCCCTGCTTCACCACCTAACGTGGTCATCAACTGGAGAGGCTCTATAAAATATTTGCCCTCACAAATCCAACACGTGATGCCTACTGCAGGGTTCGAAACATGTTAGGTAGTTACCTTTCTTCTTTAACGTAATTGTCGTCCATAGCAATCGCAACGAGCAACACAGTTGTGTATCAGTCGTGTTTGGATGCCGAAGTAGGCTCGCAAAGCCAGGAACAACGCTTGTAAAGTGATGATGCCATTGATGCCAAGTTGCTAGGAAACCGGAGGCGTATACAGTGATGTCATGACTTGGCTCTCTATCCCGTGGAAAAGCAAGCCGGTTCTTAGAAGGTTCGCTAGTTGAACCAACTGCGAACCAGCACCAGCACCAGCCCAGAACCAGAACTAGGTTTGATTTGGTGGAAAGGGGGTACCAGTCCTCTGGGCCCACATCATTTCCCACATCACGTCCTTTGTTCTGTACTGTCTACCTTGTAAAGTGTCCTTGGATTTCTTCAAAGGCCAACTCAATATATAAACGTAAGATTTGTATAGATTTGCATCCATAAAGGTTTACAGGTCTAATAAATAAAGTAAATATGTCCTCTTCATAGGAATAACTCAACATATTTCTATTTGTGTTGCCATGACAGTATAAGGTGTACGTTCTAGTATAAGGTGTATGTTAGGTGTACGTTGTACATATATATATATATATATATATATATATACAATTAGCCTCCTCATAAAACACTGGTTTTTGTGGGAAGTAGACAATTAACATTTAATGATATATTTTTTTACATTGGCTAAACTTATATTTGATTCATTATGGAAAATGAGTTATTTTAAACACACTGTGACACTCGAGCTGGGGTAGAGTGTGCACTTGACTGAAAATAATGACCACATAAATGAAATTCAACCTTTTATTGTCTGTTTCTGGGGAGAGAGAGATAGTTTTTCTAGTAGCCAGAGCCAATCCGCAGTCCACAGGAATCGTCCTGCAATCGGGGCGTTGCTTGGCTGCAGCTGGGCTCCGGCGATGAGGTACAGGTGCTCTGAGTCCCAGCGATTGCGATGATGTCACAGGAACTCCATGTTTGGGCATAAGCCTGATTGCAGGAACTCCATGTTTGGGCGTGAGTGTTAATACAGGAAAGGGTACATATCTATGGTTTCTCACCTCTCCTCTCCAGTTCCTCTGCCGGCTGTCACAACAGTTACTAATGTGTTCCTGTTTATTATTTTTATTTTATTTATTTATTGTTTACTTCTGTTAGGCTGAATGGCTGTAAGCTGTCAGCGGGATGCTGTGGAGCTCTGGCCTCAGTTCTCAGATCCAAAACTAGTCTGAGAGAGCTGGACCTGAGTACCAATGATCTGCAGGATTCAGGAGTGATGCTGCTCTCTGCTGGACTGGAGAGTCCACACTGTAGATTGGAAACTCTCAGGTCAGTTTTACTCAATGTGCAAGAAGTTAAACAGCAAGCTTCCATATCAGTAGACATTCAACAGATGAGAAAAGGAACATTTAAAAAAGAAAAATTCACACACCCAAATATTCATGAGAATAACGTGTGTGTGTGTGTGTGTGTGTGTAGGTTGTCTGGTTGCCAGGTCACACAGGCAGGCTGTGGTTTTCTGGTCTCAGCTCTGAGCTACAACCCCTCTCATCTGAGAGAGCTGGACCTGAGCTACAATGACCCAGGAGTTACGCTGCTCTCTGCTGGACTGGAGGATCCACGATGGAGACTGGACACTCTCAGGTATGGAGAGGACAGCTCACCACTCACTGACAATGTCTCCTACAAGGATTCAACCAGCTGCTAGATGTAGTGGTTTCAAAACGCAGCTGTAACTCATGTTGTACGCTGGTATGTCCCAGCACTTGAAATATAACTTAGCTTGTGTAGCACCTTATCCTGGCTACCTGCTGTTGTACAGTAAGGAGCCAACCTAGCAACTGTAAGTTTGTA